>JAVQKC010163750.1:0-22700 GCA_036025475.1 Philypnodon macrostomus
ATAACATATAAATGAAACCTTGTTCTAGATAAAGACCATACTTTCATAACATATAAATGAAACCTTGTTCTAGATAGAGACCATACTTTCATAACATATAAATCAAACCTTGTTCTAGATAAAGACCATGCTTTCATAACATATAAATGAAACCTTGTTCTAGATAAAGACCATACTTTCACAATATGCTAATATCACTGTGAACATTCTCCATGCGGTTTACCCAAAAGTCAATTATCCCTAACATTTTGTGACTGGAAGAGTTTATTAGAAAATACACTTGTATATGACGATGTTACGTTGTGTATTACGTCGTCTCACACTCTGTATTTGTGTAGCTTTGACAGGTGTGCTGCGGGATAAGGAGCAGCGTGTGCAGATGCAGTTGGATCGTTGTGCCGAGCAGAGAGGGAGGAAGATGGAGGAGCAGCGCCGGAGAGAAGACAGACGGAGGAGTGCGGCTGAAGTGAAGAGGCGCCTTCAACAAGAGGCTGAGAAGGTCTGATTATATATATATAATACATCACACAAACTACAGGAATGATTGTGCACCATCAAATATACAAAGTTTAAAGCTTTTGTTAGAATTTAAGACAATAATATAAGCTAAGTAAAGCAAATAAATAGTATCAAGGCATACATACTGTTAAACTCTACAAACAAAGACTTATTTTTGTCATTTGGATGAATTCTTGATGCTGCTCAAAAACCTTCGGGAGTGGACCCGGAGCAGTGAAAGCATTTGGCTATGGTTAAGAACACATTAAACAATGCTACACATACTGTATATAGAAAGATTAAAGACTGTTGGTGACATGTATCCAATAGTGACCAGTTGCAAAAAAACACATTACTGTGCATTTTCAATACATCTGCAGTGGGCGCCATGTTGTAATTTTCAAAACAACATATCATTTAAGGTCATACGTTCCAATTGTTCCCATAACAGTTTATTACAGAGACTGAGATTTTATTTATTCTTTTCTCTTAAAATGCCATTAATTTTGCTCAAGCTCGAATGATTTATTACTGTAGCCTTGCTGCTATCGTGTCACAGAAATCCTCTCTGGTTTGTCCTATACAACAGTTCATAACAATCAATAATTCACCTTTCAGTACACAAAGGGTTAACTAGCCCTGTCTGTTTGTGAAGTGAACCCATTGGTTGACTTAGCATTGATTGAAAGTCTGCTGTACTAACCCCCCTTCCTTTTTTAGTCTTATATACATAATTCAATGCCCTAATGATGGCTCCGTCTCTTGGGCAATGACTTTATAGGCAAAAGAATAGTGTGGCGGGATGGTTTACCAGAAAACTCAGTGACATGCTCATAATTCAACCAGCACTGCTATAAAACACGCCTACAGTCGGCCCTGTTTAGATTAGTGATTGATTTGACCTGGTCTTTAGCTCATAAAAAGGTATTCTGTGCTATTATTTTTACCATCACTACTTTATGACACACGTATTATGAAATGGATGCATTCATGTATCTTCTTACTGTGGTTGGCTAGCTAACTATGGGCTTTAGGTGGGATGCATCTTGGATAATACATAAACATACATTTTACTTTAACTTTACAGTCACCAGTTCACCTATATATGCATGTCTTTGGACAGTGGGATGAAGAGGAGAGACTCCATGGTAACACGAGGAGGACATACAGACAGACTCTATTTGTTAAATTCTGCCATGGTTTTGCAGTTTTCAGTTGTTTTTGTGACTTGATAATGCAGTGCACAGTGGCAGAGTGGGTAGTGTTCCTTGGTCCAGTCTGCATGTCCTCCCTGTATTACTGTGGGTTCTTTCCTCCCTGTTCAAAGACATGCATCTGTAGTTGCCTATAATTGCCCCTAGTCAATGAATGTAAGAGTAAATGGTTGTCTTCTGGCCATTGTCTAATGTAATGTAAATTTTGAAGCAAGCGAGAATGTATAGCGAGAGAGAATGTATGTTAGAGGGAGGGGCGATCAAGGCGGTGGTGGAGGAGAGATAGTCCCAGCCCGAGCAGTCGCGGTGAGTCGGTGAGCACTTGCTGCTGGATGCGGTTACCATGGCGCATCCTCCTCCTCTCATCGCCTCATCCCCCGGTCCCCGTCGTCGTAGTGATGGCTCAGTGAGAGAGTGTCTGTTTTTCCCTGTTTCCGAACGCAACGAACAGGAGCGGTTGGAGGCCATGGTGCGACGCAGAGGAGGAAGAGGAGGGAGTAACCATAACAACGGGAATAATGGCAATACTGGGAATCATGGAGAGGGACATCTGCTGGACAACAGGCCCAAGCGGTGGACGTGGGGCGGGCCGCCTGATGGAGTGGAGGGTGAGTCCGGAGAGAGGTGATGTCATAACAGGGCCTGGGCTGGTGCAGTTCTTTATTCTTACACCACTGAATCTTAAATACAGAGAAAACGAGGTTAGATAAATGCATGCAAAAACAGACCTGGTTTTATGCAGGGGTCTGGAAAGGTTTAGTGATAACATTTTACCCTGTGAATATGTAAACAAAATCTTATGGTCTATTGTAGAAAGCAGGTTATATATGTATCTAGAGACTATATTTATTCAGCTTTAGCCCACTGATAATAGACTGCAAACATGATTTGCCAAAAGGGGTTGGTCTGAAAAAGGCTTCGAGAAGATTTTAACCCACTGACTGAACTTACAGCCCAAGGGTTGGTCTAATGCTGAGGGCAGGTTGGATAAATAGAAAGTATTTGAGCCTCTTATCAATTAGTTTTACTTCAGAGATGACATGGCAAAATTGAGTTGATCTGGTGTAGGTTAGGAAAGGATTAGCAAGCCTTTTTTACCCGACTGAATACATGATCGTATGTCAAAAAGGAATAGGTCCATTGCAGAGAACAGGTTGGAGAAATACTATTATTAATCTATACAATTTTTGACCTTAATGTTTCACAAATATAATGTAAATATGAGAAGATACAAATATGATTGTGCTAATGAACTGTTACCCCACTCAATATAAAATTAACATCTTGTATATAAAAACAGGACAGCTTAGAAAGAGGTGACTACAACTGTATAGAAACGTATTATCATTGTCAATAAATTGTTGATGCAGTAAATCTGAAAAGGCTGTAACTGATCATTAAGTTTACTAATATTATTATACTTCATCTAAAGGTTAACAAATGGTCCTATTAAGTAATTGTTAACATTTGAATTGTAATACAAGCTATACATTTAGTTCAGGGTGAATATCTAAGATAAGATATTACCTTAGCATAATAGGGCCTTAGGTTAGTTATCTATTTACATTTAGTGAAGTTAAACATTGGTGATACTAATTGAAGGATAGATCTGAGCCTTCTGTTGACAGACTTTAACATTTGCGTAGCATTGCTATAACAGGCTAGCACTAAAAAAGGCCTATAATGAGTTGCTAATTCAAGCTACTGTACGCGTTTCAGATATTCATTACACATGGCCAAAGGTGTCTATGGTGAAGCTAGAGTAAAAACAGAATACAGTAAGGCTGTTTGTATAGCATTATCTTAAAGGCCTGTATAGATTATTCGCATGTCTAAATGTATCAAGGCTTGTCTGCGTCTACCGGTACTGGCCTCTAAATTGGTGCATTGGGGAGGGGGGTAAAAATCAGCTGTTTTTGTGATTGCAATCCTTGGGGTGGATACTGCTGGGGGCTGGGAGTGGTGTAGTAGACGGTGGGGGGATGGTTGGTGGCTGTAGAAAGGGTGCGGATGACAAAGCACAAGCAGATAGAATAAGGGCAAAACAATACTAAATGCAAAAATGCTAAATGTGGTAAATATGATAATGATGAGTGAGTTAGTTAGCCAAGGGTGTGGTGGAGGCTGCAGTGCAGAAGTATTGATGGCTTGTGAATGACTGTGATATGTGTTCAATGGCTGTACATGTCACAGGTGTCTGGCTAAGGCTCTGTTTCTAGTGTGGAATATCAGTGTTAGAATATATTAGAAAAATAACTGTGATGTGTATTGTAGTGACTATGATATGACAAATTTGGGGTTTGACATAAGATGTTCAACTAAATTTATGAATGTAAACTTAAGCAGAAATAAAAAACTCTAGATTTACTAAACTAAAGGCTAAACCAGGACCAAATCAGGACTAAAACAGGACTAAAACAGGACTAAAACAGGACCAAATCAGGACTAAAACAGGACTAAAACAGCAACAACTTATACAAAACCTAAACTAAACTGAGAGGACAATTATTAAATTAATGATCGTTGGCAAAACAACGATATTATGTAATTACGTTGGTCCGCAGCTTCTACGTGTGAACGTGATAACTCAAAAATGAATTGCCAGATCAATTCGAAGTTTTACACACAGGTACATGAAGACGCTGAACTGGATTGATTTTGGTTCTTCTACGATGAATATGAATGAAATCAATAATTAATAAATTACCTAAAGCTGTGAACTCAAAATGTCTTTTTCAATTTTTCTTGACAGTTACTTATCATAAAGACACTGAACTGGATTGATTTTGATACTTCTACAATTAATGACAATTAATTAATCATCTAATTAATGTCCCTGAAGCACTTTAATTGAGCCATTAATCCTGCTGAACATAAACAAAATCTTGGCATGACATGTTCAATACATTACAGGTCAAATAAAGAATGCCTCAATAGCGCCCCCAAGTCAGGTGTATTTGACAGCCTCTAACATGCACATACTTTGCCTGATTAGGCCCTGAACACATCTGACCAATATCATTCCAGTTACCACTATAGCACCCCCCTGGCAAAAACATCCTTCACAAACATCAAAAAGTCAAATAAACCTTTTCCATGTTTGTCATGGTTTGGGGGCGGGGCCTCTTAATTGCTCGTTAACAATATAAAAACCTTAGAAATCACACACTGTCTGATTAAGGTGCCCGTTGTGGTAGACATAAGGGGTGCGTTTCACCGATATACACCTTGCTGTCGGGGTTGTTGTAGGCCTAGTTCTAAGTGTATATTTCTGTCAGATTTGAAAATTTTTGATTATGGCAAGTTGCATTGTTGATAGATACAGTATAAAGATATCATAGAAAGACAATAGAATTTTGTCACTGGTGATAATAAACTGGCTGTAAATGTCTCCCTGTAAATGTCTGTGTTTGTGCTGTTGCCGCTACATGTTTTTTCATATCTTGTTCACATCGAGCCCAGAGCGGATTGAATTCCCACATGCTTCTAACCTTGAACGCACCAAGGCCACACTTATAGACACGCCCCGAAACCAACAAGACATCTTTCTGGTTTATTTATCTTCTACTGGAATGGCTTTGTATTGCAATATCATTTAGATAATAAGTGCATTTTCACATTATTATTTCCTGGATATTACTCTGCTCTTCCGCTCGGCTAGATGACACCTAACAGTTATGTGTAGTGCATGTAATATGGTATAGTGATTAGAGAGGTGACCAGAGAATACCTGGTTTCAATCCTGCACTCAGCACAGATCTGAGGCCTGTTTATGTCTACGTTCTACAGAACTAAACCTTTTATAATCCATGTAGTAAACAAATATTGATTTAGTCTTTAAAATGGATGATCCACTGACACACCTTTGGACCTGACCCACCAGTTGAGAACCCCTGCTTTATCATATATACATATTTTTAAAGGCTGGTGTCACCGTTGTACACTTGATACCGTGATTCAGAACATTTTCTCAGCACAGGCCTTCACTCTCCAGATGCTGTGGTGCATTCATAACATCATTAATAATTCACTGTGACAGGGACCTGGCTCTGGCTCTGGCTCCTCTGAGGCTGGTCTAGGATCAGTTTGGAGTCTGCAGATCTGTGACTGCAGCAGAAACAGCAGCAGCTCGTCTTACATCCACCTCCCACTCTCCACCATAAGGACACGCAGCAAAGACAACACACGTTCCTTTAGTCACCTACATATACATTTTCAGCTGATAAATATTGTTGGGCAAATAGCTATTCACCCATGGTTGCAAATGCATTTAGACATAATTGAAATGCATTTATTGAGACATATTAGATGAGTTTAGGTTAGTCTGTATTGTCATTCAACATGTCAGACAGGACCAGCCCCCAGTATTTTAAATTAGTAATAACAGTAAAGTCTAAATTGAGCTGGTGAGCCTAACAGCTTCAGCAAAGACCTTGATGTCTAGGTTTGGAGGTTTCTCATCCTTCTGCCTGAGGGGAGGAGGGTAAACAAGTAATGTGCTAGGCCAAGTAATGGAATCTTGATGTTGTCCAAGGAAGAATGGAAGGAAGAACTACTTTCTGATCAGATTCAGGGATATGCTTTTTGGCTTCTGCGCACATCTGCATCTCTCTGTAACGCTCTGCTTCACCTGTCGCACAGGCAACGCTAAGACCCCGCCCTGCACTGCCATTGGCTCTGCTCTGCCTAATGAGCTTCCTGCTTCCAGTGCCAGCCAATCGCGTCACGGTACAGATCACATGACTTCAGTGTGTGCCACGCCTGTGTTTGTTGCTCACTTTTTGTCAATGGGCATCTGAAATGTGAAATATGTCTTGTGCAGTATATTTGGGGCATTTTGTATTTACTCTGGTAAACCCCATTCATTTATCTATTCATTCATTAAAATAATTACATATTTGGCTGCCCATATGATGCAAAACTGCAGGAAAATTGCCTCTGCATTGTCATCTCAGTTCAATTTGAATTTGTTGGGGGCATCTTCTATAATACTAATGTGTTACTGTGGTGCTATCTGTTGGTGGTAAGTTACTCTAGCCACAACTGCCTTGATAATCATTAATACCTTTAAAAAAATAAAAAGCCCAGACAGAGTTTAGTTTTGCATCAAATGGTGTTCCAACTTCAGTCTTATAAACCATAACTTTTATAATGTTTTGTGTTAATGTAGTCTGTGTATGTGAAATTATCTTATGTTCCTTGTGACTCATATACATTACCGTCTGCTGGTTTGTGCCCCGCCCTCTTCACCTCACAACAAAGGGCTGCCTCACTTCCTGGCTCCTCAGTGCAGTGTTCAGTGATGCATACAACAGCTCACAGCAGGGAACAGTCTGTAGCTTTCATTCGGCATTTAGCCTTTAGCACATAGCCATTAGTTGACATTTCTCTGAACTGCTCTTAAATTGCGTTTTTGCCGATTACAAGCTTGAGGCAACTGTAAAATTGCTTTATATTTTGGAGACCCTTAAATGCGGTCAGATACAAATAAAATATGGCAGGCATTTGAAAAGACATTGCCTTTCACTCACCTATTTTCACCTTGTTTCATCTTGTTAAGCAATGAAACAATTTAGCGAAAACCCCAAAATACACAAAGTAAATGTAGCACACAGCAAGTTGTGGGTCACATGGTCACTGGGGCCTTATTGCCTTCTGTCAGAAGTTACTCTCTGTTTGTCTTCGCCTTACATCACAACAAGGTTAATGTATTTGCCTGTTCTTGATCAGAGATTAGTCCTGTTTAAGTCACAGGTTTTGTGTGTGTTCTGCTGTTGTGTTACATTTTAGCAACACATGCAATTCTATGATATTTTCTATAATACAGTATATTTGTGTTTTGTATCTTTTTTTTATCTCAGTTGTTGACTTCTTGAGCCCGCCTTCTTCAGATCAGCCAATCAACAAGCAGCTGTCCAACTCCTCAGCCGCACTTCATTCTCCAGAAAGATGTGAGCAATTTCATATTTAGATTAAAGTTACCGGAAATTACATTATGACCACTGACAGGTGAAGTGATTATTACAGATTATCTCTTTTTCGTGGCACCTGTTAGTGAGTGGGGTATATTAGCCAGCAAGTGAACATTTTGTCCTCAAAGTTAAGGTGGGATATGGGGCAAGGTGTATTGTGTATGGGGCTGTACATTAGGTAAGGGGTCACAATGTTATGCCTGATTGGTACATAATACTTTATATCCGATCCCTGTTGTCGAGTTAAGTTTAGTTTATTTGTTTATTTGACATGGACAATATACATTCATTAACATTTCTGTAGTGACAGACCTTAAACAGTCATCCTAAAAACAAGATGTCTTCTTTCAAACAGATTCCTCCAACAACCACAGGCCACACAGAAGTTTATCGAATCGCAGAAGTATCGCTGGATTTCCAGAAGAGACGTCAAAAGCTCGGACATCTACAGTGAGTCTCTTATACAAAGCATTTACGTACAATTTAAGTACAATTCAAAAACTAATGAAGAATTACATTTTTTCAATTACATTTTTTTGCTGTATTGTTGCAGGGTGATGGTCCAACACGGAGTTCGTCCTTCAGAGCCAACAGCAAAGGCACAGCCACGCCCAAACGGTACATACTTTGGATCTGGTTTAGATCTGGTGTCTGGCAATGGCTTTCACCCTGCACCCAGAGAGTCGCCGATTCGAATCCCGGCCCGAGTTCATACTGTCGTTGTGTATCTGGGCAAGACACTTTGCTTATGAATGAAAGTGGTTGTGATTAGTGTTCGGTGGTGGTGGGAGGGCGCAGAATATAAGCCATGCTTCTGTCAGACTGCCCCAGTGCAACTGTGGCTACACAAGTAGTTTACCACCACCATTGTGTGACTGAATTAATAATGCCATTGTAGTGTTTTTCACTGTTTTTTAGTCTTTCTGCCTATTATATTTATATCCTTAAGTGGTCTGTATGTATGATGAGTTTGATACCCACTAGACAAATACATTGTCATGCTGTTTTTAGCGTGCGGTCTGAAAGAAGCCGCCCCCAGTCGCCCTGCTCCCCGGGACAGTACCCCCCCTCCCCTCGGAGACACAAGGCCTCCACCCCCGGAACCCCTGACGCCGAGGTCAAAGGTCACAGTAGCAACTTAGAGCGAAAAACCAAATCTGAGACAGAGAAGAAGATCCCCAAATCCACCAGCAGAGAACTCAATGCAGGTAAACATACACTGACTTTTTTCCATGAAGATGTTACTTCTAATGAGGCAAAGGATGTGCTGGCCAAAGATGGAATCAATAGAAATTAAAAGATATTATAATAAAAGAAAAAATATTGACAAACTATTTTCAATTAGTTGATTATTTAAATTCCTGTTCACTGCTGTATGTCGAAAGTCAAAAGTAGCCAAAAGAAAAATTTAAGACCAGCAATAGAAAAGATTGTTTGCGATCTCAAATGTGGAGTTTAACTACCAACTGAGCAATTCAAAATTAGGTCTTGAGCTGTTTTTCTAGACTTCCAATGTTTATTTGAACCTGTATGTTTCTGTTCAGAGTCTCCAATGACCCCCACAGCTCGTAGTGTTGGAGGGACGACAGACGCAGAGGAGGCTTCCAGACTTTTAGCCGAAAGACGGCGTTTGGCTCGAATCCAGAAAGAACAAGATGAGAGACAGAGGCAGGAGGAGGAGAGGTAATGTGTATGGTCTGTCTAACTATAATACAAAAGAGTGTCTAACTAAATGACCCACATTTGTAATATAGGTCAAAGTCTGTGGTTCTCTACTGCTCAGATTTGACCCCTGATCGCTTTATTGTGACCCCCAAGTCCATATCCATACATTTTGTGCATGTATAGGCTATTTTTTATTTTTTTTACCAATTCATGTTATTATAACAGATATTATACATTGAATTTAACTCTCCACCTTATTTGTGCAACATTATCTGCAGAGAGCTCAATCAATGTAGCAGAAGTCATAATGGTATACCTGTGTACTCCAAACTCAAAGCACAATTTAAACCACAAAGATCATCTTTTGTATTTGTCCAGACTGCGTGCAGAGGAGGAGGTGAAGAGGCAGCAGGAGGAGAGAGAGCGTCAGGAGCGTGCGGCAATAGCAGCAGAAGAAGAACGAGTGATACGTGAAGAAGAGCGAAGGGTTAAAGAGGATGTGGAGCGGAGGCAGAAGGAGCAGAGGTGGAGGGACATGCAGGACCAGCTCGACAGAGAGGTAGGACACAAAATGACATTGTATTAATGGGGCAGCAGTGGGTTTACTAAATTTGGCAAAAACATTCTTCACAAACATCCAGACAAATCAAAAAAGTCAAATAGACCCTTCCCATGTTTGTCATGGTTTGTGGATGGGCCTCTTCATTGCTCGTTAACAATATAAAAACCCTTAGAAATCACACAATGTCTGGTTAAGATTGGTGACAGTTGTGGCAGACGTATTGGGGCGTTTCGCCGATATACACCTTGCTGTTGTGGACGATATTGTAGGCCTAGTTTTTTTTGTGAATCTGGATCACTACCTTGCAATCTTACCATTAGCCCATTGTCTTCTACATAGTTTCAGTAATAAACATCTTCAAATAGTTTAGCTCCACAAACCTTACCTCAACATCATTAAGTCTGTCCAGGATTACCATAAAAAGGCAGCCTACCACCACTGATGAAATGGTGGGAAGAACCTAACTGTCCTAAAATGTAGTGGACTTACAGAGGGCGTGGTCGTGTGAGTTTAGAAGCTCTTTTTTTACCCAATATTGTGTCTTCAAACCTGTCCAAACCAATTCTATAGGTCCTTTTTCTCGAGGTCAGAACGGGACAGGATGCTTTATTTAAATGCTGTTGTGTTTGTTACAGAGAGAAGAGGCATTCCACCGAGCTCAGAAAGAGGCCGAGAGGAAGAGACAGGAGAGAGAGCTGCTGCACATGCAGGAGGAGCAGGAGAGGCAGCAGAGGAAGAAGGTCAGGCTCTAATGCAGCAATAACTGTGTAGTTTCCATTACATATGCAAAAAATAAATAATCATTTGTCTTTGTCTCAGTCAGTTGGCATCAAAGGGGACAATTTAAAGTACCATCTGATCTATGTTGGTTAAAAACGTAACATATGATTATTATAATTATTTGTTTCAGCGAATTGAGGAGATCATGAAAAGGACCAGAAAGAGTGACATTGAGCTTCCATCTGCTGCCCAAGGTACAACTGTCACGTGTTATTGCTCCTGTCTGTTTCTTAGGAAATACCTGAGTAGATCACCCTTTACAATACACTGGACTATACTGCGTTTGTATCCAAAGCCAGTTTCTCATAGATTTTTAACAGAACGTGATCCGCTGCAGTGTGACTCAGCAGTGAGGAATCACAGGAACAGCGCCTCCTATAGTTTAATAAACCCTTGTGACCCAATAATATGTATTTAATTTACTGCTGCCTGTTGTTTTGAGTCAGCACTTTTTATTTCTGGATTTATGTTGGGCTGTGTTTCCGAGAGAATCTAAAATACTGCAGTGGGCAATAAAAGACATGGAGACATTTTATACTAATTGTACATAATTACGCCAACAGTCGATTTTAGTTGATATATCCCCATATTTATTGTGATGTGGGTAAGTGTTCCCCCTGCAACCAGAGGGTCGGTGATTTGAATCCCTGACAGAGCACATACTGTTGATGTGTCCATGGGCAAGACACTTAACCCACATTGCTTATAAATGCGTGTGGTTGGTGTTTGGTGGTGGTCGGAGGAGCTATAGTCACAGAATGGCAGACACACTTCCGTTAGATTGCCCCAGGGCAGCTGTGGCTACACAAGTAGCTTACCACCACCGAGTGTGACTGTGGAGTGAATGAATAATGCAATTGTAAAGCATCTTTGGGTGTTGAGAAAAGTACATTATTATTATTACTACACTAACTGGTCTCCTATTTTTCTGCTTGTGAGCTCAAAAAGCTATAAACCAGTTACATTAATTCATCAAGCCAATGCATTTAATCATGCGCATACAGTATGTTCAAGATAAACAAAAGTTCAGTGAGTGGCAGATCTCTGTGCGAAGATGCCTTGTTGATGCAGAAGTCAGAAACTGGTTTGAGATAACAGGAAGGTAACATTAGCTCAGTTAACCACTATTTACATCAAGTTCTGCAGATCTCTGAACACACAAGATGACAAAACATGAAGCAGGTGGACTACAGCAGCAGAGGACCACATTGTCTACCTAATAAAGTGGCCAGTGTATATCTTTATCATTGTGAGATAGTATTATTGTATTTGAGATCTGCACTACATGCGTGTAGATACATACTGTACATTTACTCTGGGTTGAGTTTATCTGATATCCTTATTTTCCAGTGTCTGAGGTGAAAGAGGAGGCTGCTGGCCGCTCAGAGGACGTCCCGCCTGAGTCTATCACACTGGGACCACTGGAGAAGAGCTGTGTGGATGAACTGTCAGATGGAGTCCAGTCAATGGACGTCAGGTAAGAAACACTTTAGGACTGCTTATTCATTCATGAAATTCATTATATTATTTACAACAGATCAAATAGATTGTGGTTATAACATTATAGGAATAAGGATTTATCACATTGGTCTATGCAGCTTGTCATCATTGAATATATATATTCCAGTGGTGACATAAGCAAAATCTAAAAGTACCTAGAACCTAAAGTACCTTCTGAAGAACACTTACCACAGTGGCCAAGAAAGATTAACCCTTGTCATCCCATTCACATCTCTTGCTTGACTTTTTACACTGCTTAAACTGTGTTCCTTCACTATTATGTCTTTAAGCTTTCCATCTGTCTCCACCAGCCCAGTGTCACGGGAGGAGCAGCCCAGTGCCCATGACTTCTCCCCGGTTACAGACGCAGAGAGTATGGGCTGGACAGACACCCCTGCCTTCTCCAAACTGCAGTCGGGAGGAGGAGACCTGAACAAGAACCTGCTGATCCAGGCCTGCTGCACCGATGCACCCCAGATCATCCCCACTGTGGGCCCCAGCAAACTCGACGTACAGTAAAGGGTACACACATCACCTGTATTTACTGCTGACCTCTCCGTGTGACCTCTGCTTTGAGCAACTACCTGGTTTTGTGATGTATTGTTCACACGGATATGATCTTGCCACCATAGTTTCACACTTACTTTGGTATACAGATATAGTGTATATCCAGCCAGTAGACTTGCTGTAAAAGTTTCACTAATTTCACTAATTATCTTTTGTTGATTTCACCGATTTGACTAAATGTTTTTATTTTTCCTTTAGGAGTCGAAGACCACAACTTCATCTGCAACAACAGCAAATAGAGTTTGCACCAAAATCTGCTACTGACTATTTCTTTTATAAACACACTAACATTACATACTGAGTGTGGCCATGTATTGAGGCAGTGCAGGCAGTGGATATAGAGACAACATTATTATAATTATTGCATTAGAAATCAACTGAAGTTGTGATCAACTGAAGAGAGATAGTCACAGGATGTTAGCATCCAAGAAATAAAATACTGGGAAGGTAAACTAATTAAGTAGTTGTGTTAGTTAATAAAGGTGAACCATTTTCTAGTCATCACAAGGTCATTTATAATCACCACTGGTTTAATCAAACATGACTCCCCCTCTCCTCTTAACTCTAAGCTGTCTACATTGCCTCAACACCACACATGATTCTGCTGTAAAACATGTATATAGCTGCTAGGGGGCGCTGGAGTGGACATCATCTTCAATGATGACCTCTGTATATGGGATTTACTGTACCTGTATTAGTCGGTGGGAATTTCCTTTCTGTGTCAATGTGTATAGACTCGACTCTAGCCCACAATTAAGAAATAAATCAATTTATAGCGTCTCTTGCTTCTAATAAGTGTGGGCGACTCTTTGGAAAATCCTGATTATGTATTGTATTTGTCACTTGGTACTGACTGTGTCCACAATCGCTGCAGTACATAGTGTGTACTCACAATAGTTATAATAGAATTTGTGTATTTCACGGCTTCCATGTAGTATCCACTTTAGCTCAACATCAAATATACCTCACCACATCGCAGTCTGTCACCTGTACGGCCTTAAAAAGACCTCTGCAACAAGCTCATTTTAACCATCAATCCCAAACTAGTGGGCAGTGCATCTGACCACATAATACAGCATTATTATGTATTCAACTGCATTATTATGATCTTTTTTTATATATATTTTGCAATAACTGTAGAATTGATTGAATGGTTTTACTAAGTTCAACATGCCAGAAGTAATAACATTGTACTCTATTTTTGTGTTAAGTAGATTTTTTCCCAAACAGACATTTTGTGGGAGAATTAATAATTAAAAAGCTGATGATCCAATAAATTTTCAGAGATTTCCTGAAACGTAATCGTGGACAATGCGCATATTCACTTCCTAAATTCAGACAAAACTTTACTCAGTTGCACCACATTTCATTTTAGCATGGAATTATATTTTGTTTTACTTTTTCAAATGATGTGGCATAGTTTTTATATTAGCTGAACGCAAATGTTAACAGAATCTTAGACAGACCCCTATTCTGGAATCACTTCTATTTATGTTACAGTGCAAACAATAGACAAGCTACTAACGTGAACGTGGTCTGAACAGGAACTAGTGGTTTAAAAATGCTGCAGCAGCCTATATAAAATCATATGTCATCTTTCCTCATGTTACGAGAGTGTCTGGGGTCTTGTGTTGTCGATACAATGTAAACGGACATAATGGTTATCCTGATATAAACTCTGTGCCGGTACAGCTTTGGAGGAATATAATAATGTAAATGTGGTGCATGGAAAACCGCTGATATCAACCAATAAACTTCATCAAAACATTTGTGTCAGAGGGATTTATTATTACAATACTATGTGGTGTATAAGCTGTATATTTTATTAATACAAATGATTATACAGTATGTTTTCATTGTATACTGAAACTATACTTATAATTTGTATAATTTGTCAAACAAGAGGGCAAAACAAGGGCAAATCATTAACCACTTTTGGGATTAACTAGATTTGTCTTTATGAACTTAATTATAGTTTGCAATCATTACTATTTAGAAATAGCAACTTAGGTTACTCATTCTAGTACAGGTGATGACAAAGCCCTTAACAAAATGTAAACTAGAATTTACTGTATTTAGTTACACTCCGATGCAATAGATGGCGGTCAGCTATGTATGTAAACGGGTACATTTCAAAATAAAAGATTAATGGGGAATCATTAATCAATACTGCACTGAAACTATACACTGCACGTCCAGTTTATTTAATTATTATTTTATACCGAGATACCAAAAGACCAAAAAGCCTGTGCAGCACCAACAATTTGTATTATTACTCTAATGCCTAAAGGCTTTTATTGTGAAGGACCAATCTTGTGGCGGTGGAAGTGGAGCAGGAGCAGGCAGGGACACATTTCTAGCGCTTTTTACTGAAAACAGAAAACATTAATTTGACTATTGCTTTTAGATTTGATTTATGGGTTCATTATTTGTCTTTTTATATGTTTAGACTGGTTTAATCTGGTTAGTAAGCGTAGTTTTAGTAAGGGTTATCCGCGCGTCGTCGTGAGTGGAGGTAAGCAACAGCGATTGTTAGCATGTAAGCTAACTAGCGCTAATCCAATATTTACAAATACTCTGAAAATATGTAAGAGTGTTTTTTTAATCAAATTGAAGCACAGACGAATCATCGTTAGTTATGTGGCCAAAAGTGTGGACATTCGTTTCCTTCTTTTACAACAGACCAGGTTGTAGCTAACGTTTCTATGTAGAAGTAAAGTATTTGGACATTTAAGCACACAATGGGTTGGGCGTTTTGTATAAATGATTAATTTCAGTATTTAACCTTGTTTGACATGTCAACCCTTTTGTTTGTCAACGATGTCACTTATACCTAACGCAAGTGGTCAGGAACGCGCTTATATCAAATGGAGAGGTATTATCCCTACTGTCCTCTGATACGTCCGAATATTTTCATCAAAAGCCACATTTGTCATTTTAGTTGTGTGTTAGCGGTCCTTGAAATGTTTTGTATTATCATAGTTTACTTGCCAAATGTAAAAGTTTTTTTTGGTTCTTTTAGGTGTTTGAAATGTCAAGGCAGCGGGATCACTCTCCACGTTACAGGTACAATCACCAACATACTAGGGATGGGGCAATATACAATAATATCGTCTATCGCAATGCTTTTTTAATTATCGTTAGAATGGTTCATTGCAATAATTTATTTGCACCTCAATGACCTTTAGATCTTACTGTGAACAGATCATTTATTATATTTAATGTAAATTCCGGTAATATTAGTTTTAATAAAATGCACTGATGAGATCCTAAACTAGCATTTTAAGGACTTTTTAAACTTGTACACATTATTTTTATTATTGTGATATTATCATTAATTGCAATTATTATGGCCAAAAATAATCAGGACTAAAAACAAAAGAATATCGTCCCATGCCTAGTGCCTACTATATACATTACCACATAAGAGAAAATAGTTATATAGCTTCACATTAGAATAGCTTTACTAATAGACAAAACCATAGAAAGTTAATAGTGGTAATTTTTGTCATATTGCCCACCCCTGTATTATTTCTACATTCTGACTTTATTTTTTATCTTAATTTTCTACATTTGTTCCATAAGATTCCCATGGGATGAGCCAGACTTTGATCCTCAAAAGGGTGTAGATGAACTGAAGAGGATGCCTGTGGGCCGGAAAGAAGCAGAGGAAACCTGGGACTACATGAGGGAGGAGACCTATCAACAACAAGAGAAACATCATCACTATCCACCACACGAGCGTCGCTCAGAGGAGGCTTACCATAGGAGAAGAGAGTCGCCCTATCACGATTCTACACAATATTCTGATGGAGGAGGAGTGCCAAGGCACAGGGATAAATCTAGGGATAATTCTGGTGAGCAGTATGAAGACAGAAGATACAAGGAGCAAACCAGGAATCACCCACAAAATTCCTATCCAGGTCAAAGGGAGCAAGGGAGGAGGCGGCATGACCAGGAACGAGGATCGCGAGATAGGTTTAGAGATCGTAGCCCATTGATACATAAAGAGCATAGGCAGGGAGGAGGAGGAGGTGCGGGCAGGGGGCTCCAGCAGCAAAGAAGCCAAAGCCCCAATATAGACCGCAGAAGACCAAACCAGCACCAAGTTAGGAACCAACCGTTTAAAAGGAACAGGAAGGAAATGGATGGCTCCAGTCAATTTGGGTAAATCACCAACAAAACAAAACACAGCAGAAGGAACTGTCATCGTTTTCAAAAAGACCTCCTCTGTCTTTGTCTCCTGAGCTGCTCTTCTGTCTTTTAGATTTCACTCCTTTGCGTTCTCTCCTTTTTTTTACCAATTCCTCTTGTTTCATCCCACCAGTTTGTGATGTAAAGCTAATGAGAGATTTATCCACATTGTTCAGATGTGTGGATTCATACGTAAGAATGTGACTTTAATGTTCATATCATTAAGCTCGTGGATAAATATTCCAAGTATTGAAATCTGGCATTAAATCATCTACTGCTGAGAAAAAAAACATACCCTTTCAAAACATTTGAGACTAGCATAAGGTGCACTTCCCATTAAATACCTACATTATTGTATTTGTCCACTGTTGGACAGTGGCCTGATCAGAAGGATTGTAACTTTATATTTTAGAACGTATGTATTGTGGACATATTAATAACATTATGGTTATCTTCTCTTGAGATAACTGAAATCAAAAATGCACAACTAACTTATTTTATACATTAACTGTGCAAGCTGCCTTTTGTGTACCTTTGAAAACTTAAGTAGTTTTCTATGCAAACTGGTTCCTTTTTAGAGCACAAAATAAATAGGAGATTTAACCCACCCCTGATATTAACTGTGTATTATAAAAATGGCCTAACACCAGCTGATTTAATCAAAAATAATGTATCTTTTACCGACGTGTAGGTATCGCAAAGCTTAAATGAGCATGCATATTGAATTGCCGTATTCTTGCCAATAAACTCCTATTTGAAGCTCATCTTGCAGTAGCACACAGCTTATCAGTCTGGTGTTAGGTCATATTTTTAGAGCTATTATTCAGTTGAATGTCGAATTGTAAATCTTTTTATTTTATTTTTTTTGTCTGTATTGAACCATCTCGCCTCCTCTTGTGCCAACACAGGTATGGGAGAGAGGAGCACGAGTTTGAGCAGCATTACTCTGAGGACGAACGAAAGGAAGGTTATATCAAAAACACTTGTGGGCCGATTGAATATGATCAAAATCGGGACACGTTTCAGGGACGGGAACCTCCGAGACGTGCACGATACAGCTGTGACCGCGGTTTTAACCCCAGACAGAGGAGCTCCCGTTCAGTGAGCAGGGATGAAGTCAAGGGCGGCCATTTTAAAGACAACCGCCAAGACGAGGGTTACAGGGAGCCAAGAAGAAGCCCATTCGCTGATCAGGAGAGGGGAAACTACAAGCAAAACCGAGATGTGCCAGTGAATCGTGGCGGTGCTATGAATTTCAGTAGAAAAGGTGGATTCAATCGAGGAGGAAGAGGAGCAGCACAAAGTAACTGTCCACAAATGCAACAACCGCTGGAACATCAAAATCCTCCAAAAGAGCGTCCGGAAAGTGCGTTTAGAGAAGAACTTTATGAAGAACGGGAGCCAGCGTGGGAACAAAAAAATCATCCGAGGGAAATTCCGAGAGAATGTGGTCAAACGTGGAGAGAGAATAACAGAATTGACGGAGCCAGAGGAGGCAGTGGTGGAGGAGACGTGCCCAAAAGACAAGACACTTTATCAAGGCAAGATATGCAAATGCGAAATCAACCAAGAGAGCAACAACGAAGCATGGAGTCCAAGCCGAACATGATGGTGATAACGGAGGAGACGCTCACGATCAAAGTGGACATGAGCCGCCCGGTGAACAAGAACAGGTAGGGGATAAGGTAGTGAAAAACAGGTGGTGGGGGTTGAGGGGAGAGTTCACACTTTTTTCACACTATTTGAAATGAAGACGACAGAGCAGCACAAACCACCAACACAAGTCGAGTTGTTTTTGCAAAGACCAGAGGTTGACGTTTTAAAACCCAAAGTGGCTTTTAAACGGAGAACTCAAGAGTCTTTGATTGTCAAGATGAACTGGAGTGGTCAATGAACTGCATGGCTTTTACTTTTACCCAGAATTTGATAGGAATTCCAGCCAGGAGAACTAGACATTCTCACTCTCTGATGAACATAAGATGATGGTGTTCCACTGTTCTACAAGAGACAAGATAAGTAGTGTTCATCAATCAAGACCCAAATGTTGAGGCACTGACTGTCAAGGCCAAGAGAAGTGAATTCCTGCCATGGAGCCCAAACAGCCCTAGCCCAAAGTCCTTATTCAAAGAGTTATGTTTGATGAAGAAGGCATTTTTATAAGCTAATTGAAAACCAGATGCTACTATGATCTTTTTGTCTCAATGCACAGCACCAATACATAAAAAATGAAGATGAAATCCAAGCCACGATGGAGGGATCTCCGCAGCGCTTAAGACCAAGTCATCCAGTAACTCACATATACCAGCCTTTTGAACATCCAACATTTTGGTCACCCAGATCAGGCCAACCGTAAGCAGAAAGGGTTGGTGTTTTTGTGTTACATTTTTTAACACCTCTACTCCATTACTCCCTTTTTTTGGGTGACATGGTACATTTCCAGCTCCGAACAAATGAAAAGCAAATTATTCTTATTAATGAAGCCTATGGACAAGTCAAACTCAAGACTAGATGAATATAAACCTGGAAATGTTATTAACGTTAAATGAAGCTGTGGCAGTTGTACTCTTCGTTCCGGTCCCAAGCCTGGATAAACGTAGAAGATTCCCACCCAGTGTAAAACCTATGCAAAATCCCAAAGCATACATGGCAATCATTATTCGTGGCATTCCCTGGAAAATTAAAGGCCAAAGGAAAAGAAGTAGCATTGATGTTTTGGAAGCCAGAGGCCAGTAGAAGATGTCTGAAATTGTCTATACACTTTTTTTTTTTTTTAATAAAAGCCAAAAAAGTTTCAAATTAAGAAGCTTTAGAAGTGAAGTTGTGCCTGATGGTTTTTCTGTGCATCAGACTGCTTTAGTGGTGTCACTTTGAGAATCTTGTGTTTTTTTACATGCATCTGAGCAGATCAACGGGAAAAGCACTGGATACAACCTAATACAGTACACTTTTTGAGTCATTTATTCTAATTGTGAAACCAACTTCGCGGAAAACGTTTTTCAGTTAAAGTTCAAGACAAAAGTCACTATAAACACCAGAAGAACAGCTACTTAAATGAAGAGGATGTACCAAATCAACGTGAACTTGACGAGAAACACACACATTCTGAATTTTGGGCCAAAAATAAACCAAATGCCGTTTCAAAGACATAGGGTAAATGAATGAGGGACACAAGAGCCACATGTACACCCATCGAAGAAGGCGTTACAGATTTTACCCCAGGCTGTTGAAGGTGTCGACCTGTTTGGATTTCAACACTAGAACCATTAACATCAAAATGATGGATTGCAAGTGGATTTGCAAATATATGTAAATGCAGTGAATGATGGCAGCCAAAGTTAAGAAGAGAAACCAACGCAAAACAAAGACAAGAACATTTTGACAAAGATATAGGTTGCAGTCAAGATCCATTTTAACTATGAATAAAATGCAGCCATTGATACGAAACATTATCATTGGTTTTTGAGATAAGACGTTGGGCCTTGAAGATGGAACGACTGGTATTCTGCAACTGCATGGCAACAGGTTCAGCAACACTTTGGACTTCAGAAACAAAACATTTCCCATGGCACTTGTCTAGGCAAGAATGTTTAAAGTTAAGCCTGAGCAAAAGAAGCTAATATTTGAAGACAGACGAGCCAAGACAAAAGTTGTACAGGACAGTTGTCAAATGTTATTTAAGTAACGACTAAATGAGGATTCAGATGATGCTCAAATCTTTAAGTGTTGAACATCAACTGTATTAGCTCCATCAAGAAGAACACCATCTATGACCAATAGCTAATAGAGAACCCTATCTGGATGAGTTGGATAGAATGAGCAAACATTAAACAAAGATTCAAGATTCAGAGAGCTAGAAGTACACATTGAAGATTGTAAATGTCCAAATAGAGACAAGCTGAGTATGGGCTCTTTGGACAATTGAAGATTTAATATATAAAATATTACATCTTGAAAGTTGTTTGAAAGAGAAAATAAAATGGTGACCAAAGATGGCATATATGGGAAAAATATGTACATTTCTCTGGAAGAAAAGACACTTTATTCCTACCAAAGAAGAATGAGTAATAAAAGACTGTATTCATTGATATACACACATTATGCATTAAACCCACATTGCTGCCAAATGACCAACCAAATCCTGGACCAAAAATAAAGAACCTCAACTAGAAAAGTGTCAAAATGGACCCGTAAAAGTTCAAGTTGAAGCAAGTGCATCATTTATACAGAACTAACCAATGGAATGAAGCATTCTAGAATTCAATCTACCACAGTGTGAATATGCTGCCTCTGAGAAAGCCAGCTGTGATTTTCTTTAATCATCAAATGAACAAATGAAGAACAAAAAGTGTGAACTTAATCCCAGAGATTTGACCTCACCTCAAACCAAAACCACTTATTACATGTATTTTGGGGAATTAAGTTTGCTGCAGTTGGGGCTAAGTACTAGTTCAGGTTAGTGTTGTGTAGGATCTTCTCTTACATTTATCCGTTTGATCTGAGGTAAGTCGGGTAAGCATGGTAAGAATGTTTACTACTTTGTATGTATGGCCTATAGAATCGTACATTTGTCACTCTTTAGATGTTTTTAAGACAAATGTTGGCTTCCTGTTTCATGCTAAAATACTTCGTTTTTCTCTGAAGCAAAAAAAACAGATCTCTTTATAGTTTAATTTATGGTAACAGAATTTTAATACATCTTTTTATATAGTACCATTTAATATCGAAATAAATAATAAAAAAAAGACCCTATTGGTACTAAAATAAATGTTGGCCAGACTTAAACACGGCTAAAATAAGATTAGGTTATCTGGTCACTTGGCAAACAAATGTAAGTTTACTAAATACAACTATCCATAATTCTTGTGTATTTTTGGTATGTCTTTGTATTTTCCTCTCCAGTTCGATGCTGTACTCTTCGGACCGGCAGCTCTCACTGGACTTGGTGAACGTGGGCCGGCAGAGGTTGGACTTCCTGCCGATGATGGAGCACTCGGGAACATACCGGGAAAACGCATCGAACACTGGGACATTCGCACAAGAAATCATCACCCTGGTGCACCGTGTTAAAGGTAAAAATGAAGTCTACATTTTTTGCCGACATCTACTGGTGAGATTAATAGTAGACACATGGTCTTCAAAGCTTTTAAATGGTATTAAATTCAATTGTGCCAAATGTAAGTCCTTTTAAAGGTGTAGTCCGTAAGTCTCCTAAAATAAGAAAATGTTTAGTGTCTGTTCTATGATGCAAAGTAGGTTGTCTGTAGAGGCCAGGGGAGGTCTTGGTCAAAGTGGAAACCCAACTGTCACCAACGGGCACCTTAATCAGACATTGTGTGATTTCTAAGGGTTTTAATATTGTTAACGAGCAATTAAGAGGCCTCGCCCCCAAACCATGACAAAAATTAGAAGGGTCTATTTGACTTTTTTGATTTGTCTGGATGTTTGTGAAGGATGTTTTTGCCAAATTTAGAAAATTCCCCAAAACTACATTCTTTTTTCAGTCTATAGGGGGCGCTACAGAGGTAAATACCATTATATTAGTTATATGTTCAGGGCCGGGGGGTAATTAGGTATTTCAGGTTAGAGCCTAATCGGGCAAAGTATGTGCAAGCTGTCAAATATACCTGTCCTCCCAATTTCAATTCAAAATGGCCGACTTCCTGTTTGTTGTAGGGTGGGGTCATAATAATATTTTATGTTGGGTACACTGTGGAGAATCACTGTACCAAGTTTCATTGCTCTCTGCCA
>JAVQKC010163763.1:0-30830 GCA_036025475.1 Philypnodon macrostomus
ATCCGGCAATTCGTTTTTGAGTTATCGCGTTCACAGCTAGGATCTGCGGACGCGGACGCGCACCGACGTGATTCCATAATATCGGCGACACGCTGTTTTCGCCGATATAATTACACTAACATTCAAAGTGATAAACTTTGCATCCACAAACAAAATGTTATTTTAAAAAAAAATGGCATCATTGTGTATCTAGCAAGTGGCTAAAACAGTGGGCAATAAGCCAACAGGAAGACAAAGACACGTGTCTCCAAGATATCAAAAAGACCACACGGCAAACACATAGTAAAAATACTTTTCTAAAAGCAAATATAGAGGCCTGCAATAACCATTCGTCAATCATATCAGCGTGTTACCTCATGTAGAGTTAATTTAGGGTGATTTTGTGTGACATGCAAGTGTTTCACATCCAATTGAAAAAGTGAAAGAGTCATTGTGACAAAGAGGAGTGAATGTGCAGGACGCTGTGTTAGTTTTACCGTTGGAACAATTCGTCCTCAACGCTTTTGAGAAGGCTCCTTGAAAGGACATAACAGGCCGATGGGTGAAAGAGGACAGAGAGACATGAGAAAAGGAGAAATAAAAGTCAAAGCAAACACAAATATGGAGAAGCTTGCAGGCAAAACGACAGCTACATTTAGACGACAAACCATGACGCTGAATTTTTATTTAACCTTTATTTTTCCAGGAAAAAAATCCATTGAGATAAATAATCTCTTTTTCAAGGATGTCCTGGACAAAATAAAGAGCAGCACTAAGTGCAAACAAGTCATTACATTTTGTAATTTGGACTGCAGTCTGAAAGTAGCCTGGGATATTTAATTGCTAAACATCAAAAACAGTGAAGCCGTGCACATATATAGGTTAGCTTTAAGGAGCAAGCAAAAATTAAGATAACAATTTTAACTATTAAATAAAAAAATCAAAGACACAAAACACACAGCAAAATATACACATGAAGTTAAGATGCAATAATCAAACTGATGTATTGTCACAAGAGATGCTAAATATTACTGATAAAATGTAGTGGGGCAGCCCTGTGTGAAGAGGTGGGGGCCGTTTCCATGGGTTACCTGTGTGCAATCCCTCCCTCTGCAAATGGGCTCCAGGGGGACGCAAAGTCATTGTCCTTATTCACATCCTGTGGAAGTCAAGCAAAAATATACACTTAACCTGCAATGCATATGAAGGACAAATAGATTATGTCAAGATATACATTATACGGAGACAGTGTTATGAGATACAGTATGTGTCCGGGTGGCATCTCTCTTGTCTATTGAAACACTGAAGACTAATAGTAGTTTAGTCTAACAATGATGAAAAGTTTGATAACCACTGATATATTGTGTGCTTTGGGAAAATCAACAATGGCCTGAGCTTAAGTCTTTTATTGATAATGCGTGCAAAGATTTAGCGTGATAGTTACCATCTCTGAATGAGCCTCTGTCTCCTTCACAATAGGTGGTTTGAACTGCAATTTGTCAACTGCAACAGACAAAATGAAAAACATTGGACATGTTTGATTTTCTTGTTCACATCTTTAACACTAGAGGGCATTAGAACCCAAGAGTCTCAAGGCAGGGTCAAATGTAACTTTACCTGGAGCTTTGAAAACAAAAAAGAATTGATATTTTGAAAATGCCGTCATTGAAACCTTGAACCACTATTGTCTTACAAAGCAGTGCAAAGATCTACTGCTAAAACTTAACTTTATTCTGTAGTTTTTTTATGTTGATAGTATCATTGTGTCAGTTGCACATCAGTCTCTGGTTCACAACAAAAACAAGTCTATTTTCTGGTATCCTGTTAACCTTTATCAAATCTGACCAGTTATTAGTCTGTACTGACAGGATACAAACCATAATAATAAAACCATAGGCTGTTCAGATCTGGGTCCACTTTACAGTAGCCATAACTGTTTGTTAAATTGGTAGGTTATGTTTGTAGTCAGTTGTTGACGTTACAGGATGTACAAAAAAAAACAAAAAACTATGAAACTGCTCTCAATAATGCTTTAGTTAATGGCAAATGCAGAATGCTCAGAATGCTGTTTTTATTTCTGGCCTATAACCAAATTTCTCTTGACACCTTGAAATAATTGTGTTACTGGGCTAACAAGAGTTGTAAAAAGAGGCATGGCTAGAATATTATGTTATTCAATCTTGATTATGATCATCGCTTCTATCATTTCAAACACTGCTCTTGGTCATAATTTGATCTCTAAGTGGTATCAGCTTTGTATTGTTTCCAAAGTAGTAATAATACCGGTAATAACTTCTACTTTGAGCCATCTCTATCTTATCTTCAAGAGCTTGAAATTCTTCATTGATTTTTTGGCCACTGTATGCTTGGTTTAGAGGTGGATACTAAGGACAAACATTTGATTTTGACCAGATCTGAAAGAAAATGACTCAAGAAAAAGCTTCCTCTCCATGTAGTAGGTAGTTTTTGCTGTTTCTGTGTTTGCTTAAATTGATGTGGCTTAGTGTGATGCAACAGTAGTTAAAGAGGACAAAGTAACCTGCCAATAAACTGTCTAAATCTAATCTGCTTCATTTCAACAAAGAATTTAGCACACAGGTTGCTTCAGAGATTTAGACATTTAATAATTCACAGTAAGTTGTTTATAAAAAAAAAAATAGAAAAACTAGTCTTTGGTCAAACAAATGTATTTTTACTGTATTTTCACTATTTATAACATTGTGGAAAAGTCTATTTAATATATAATTTGCTGTGTAATGAGTCTATATAATGATCTGATAATGTAACTACTGAAATAATTCTTGACTGCTTTTGTATTCAACCACCTTCATCAATGTTGCTCTATGAGAACCTGGATTTTACTTTCATTGTTTATCTGCTGACCTTATCTTGGTCAGGTTGTGGACATACAGAAACCTTCTCATTTCCCTGTTCTGCAACTGTACCATACAACAGGTCTTCACTGGAGTGTGAGTTAAAAGCCAGGTAAGTCTCACCCAAAACAAAAAGGAGCTCACACAATTACTGTATTAGTGCTTCTTCGTTCACAAATACTCTGTTATGGAGCTATTGCATTATCCTATTGCCAAGCACACACTACAGTCTCACTACACTGCCACTAACCTGCATCCTCCAAGTGCCGCCTTGTGAAGTTAGGGCTTGAACTCAGCCCGTGGTGGTTTATCCCATTGTTTGCTTCATACAGGAGGGAGAGTCAGATGCAATTGTGAGAAATAAGAGATAAAACTAAAATGGGAAGTGGAATCTGGTTTGAACGAGCACGACACTTGCACGATATGTAAATTCACAAATGCATATCAGTTATTACTATTGGGCTTTTACTACCGCTAGGGAAATGACGGCAGTGGGAACAAATACAGACTTTAAAAAACACTTCAATGGCAGAAAGTAACAGTCAACACAATACTAACTAACAAAGACACCAATTACTTGCGTTTATGAAGACTGCATACTGCTATAACTAAATACTTTCATTTTAGCCTTCACAGATTAATACTTGTGAGCATACAGAGCAACTAAATATGGAGCTACTTGCTGATGCTCTCTACCTACTCACTTTTCACACCATTTCATCATCACGGTAGAGTTTATTTGTCAAATAGCACCACATAGAGACTGTGCTTATCAGACTGTTTATGTTACACCTCACTGAAGCAATTAGGGGCACATAAACATTGCTTTCTATTCCTACGGAATTTGAAAGGATACTTTAAATAACTCACTACTACAAACAGTAGACTCATAGGCTCAAATATAACCATGTGTCTGTAGTGAATCCAATCTATTTTTATTCATGCCAACACATGCTGCAGCCTGGGACAGTGCCAGTCTGCTGTAGGATTAATGGTATGACCCTTGAAAAGTCTCCAAACCTCTAATGTCCCAAACTGCTACAATCACTGCCAAAATAACCACTACCAGGAGAGTTTTCTACCAACCAGCCAAAATTGTGTAAACATGTTTTTGTGTCAACTTACAGTCCATCTCTGAAGGCGTCCTCTCGCCTTTGCCCTTATTCTTGCTGGATTTGATGGTGTGCCTCACGGAGATGGGCTAAAACAAGAATAGAGAGAGATTTAGAGACAGCACAAACCATTTGGCATAGTTTGTTCACACTTGACGAGACAAGTCCAGGGTGGGGTCAAGTTTTAAAAAGATTATATAGCACACACTACATTTACATGCACAGCCTAGGTTATGATCAACGCAATTGAGATTATTATATTGGACTAATATTGACTACACTACATACAATAATACAAGAATTTCCTTATTAGTTTACATTTTGCCCTATGTCTCCTATGGTGGTTGCTCAGAGGTCCCCATATACATGCTGCATCAGTTGTTTGGGTATGACTAACATTACTTTGTGGAGATTTCAGTAAATCCATTTTCCAGTTTTATCAAGTCAAAAAAGTGGTCCAGACATTTTTGTATTCTGTCTGTGCTTCTTCACATTATTATGCATCACAGAGGCTGTTCCTTCCATTGCGTGCAGTCAATACCCTTTAGAGCCTGTTTATTCATCGTGGCCAAGACAGTGCCACTGCTGTTCAATGGAGAAAAGCACAATGGTCTTTTAAACAGAGCTGGTACCACCTCTTTGGCTGCCACATTAGAGCAATGGGGTTTCCAGTCAGACTTGTAAATGCCAAGTTGAGATCAAATTTAAGCCTTAATCTAATCTGAACAATAATTTTGAAGCAGATTACCTCTAGGTCATCATCGTCCACTTCACCGTAAGGTTGGTGGTTGTCTGGGTTGTTCATCTTATCGAGAAGGTCGACTGCAAGCCGTCTTGTCAAACCAGGCTGGATGACAAATTCATGCTGGAAGGACACAAGACAGTTACGAATGATAAAAAAATAACACAATGCCAAATACTAATCATTCTTGATGTAGATGGGAGTAGGAAGTTTTATGGTGTTTGGGTATGTTTCTAAGTGAAAAACAACTATCAAGTCAAAATAGTCATCTCTACCATTGCATGTAATTGCTGCTATTGGAACAGAAGCCCTTTCCTGATGCAGCCCTCTCCATTTTTCTAGGCTTGGGACTAGCACAAAGAGTACACTTTGTTTGTGACCCCCGTGTGGTTGGTTTAGGCCATAGATCAAATATATACAGTATTTTAAAACACATTACATTTAAATCATGATCAGAAGAAACCAAAAGTCATATTGTTTAACCTATAGACATTACAGTAAAATAAACTATGCTTAATTTTATTTTATTATTATTTTATAATTTAGATTGAATTTTGTCTTAATTTCCACAATATATTATACATATCCTGCATTGGACACAATTTACTAAAATAAATATGTATTACTGCTAGAAGTTTTGCCGCTGTGGGCCTCCTCTTTGGATTCTTGGTCAGAGACATTTTGACAAACTGATGAAAGACAGGCGACCTGAAGAGCAAGATAATATGTTAAAATACAACAATTTCAACTACACTATCCGGTATAACAAAGATGGACACTCACCACTTGGTTTTGTCTTTTAGCTTTGGAGGATGGAAGCTGCTCTTGGACATCAAAAAAAGGGCCCTTGAGGGGAAAACATACATGACGTTCAAAAAGATGAAATGGAATAAGGGATGAAAAGGTCTGTGTTGTTGGTCTAAGAATAGCACAAATACACATGAATGAAACAGGACAGAAGTGCAGTAATCAAAACAGGAAATGGTTTGAGAGTGAATCGAGGAAGCTCTAGGATTGAGAAACATTTACCTACAGAGCTTAGACTGAAATGTGCACTATTTAGCGTTTAACTGGACTTCTGTCTTTTTCTTAGCTGGCATGTATGACAGAAAATGAAAAACACTAGGTCCACAGTGCTTTACTCAGAGTACTGATGCGTTCATGATTTTTTTTCACTTATGAACATCTATCAACATTAATACATTTTGCGTAAACACATACTAAAACCACAGCTACACAACTTGGGACAATCATTTTAAATGAGGGAGACATACCTCATTGGGTGTAGGTCGAACATTGGCGGTTGAAGCTCGGCCAGCTCTATAGACGTGATGCCCACAGCCCAGATATCACACAGCTGATTATACCCACCATTTTTCTCCACTGCTGCTACTTCTGGGGCCATCCTAAACATATGTAATAAGGATTTAGTCATAGTTAGCTATGAATTATAGTTCTGTTTTTGGGTAGTGAAACCAAACATTGATATTGTGTCCTATTCTGTATCCACTGGTGACACTCTTGGTACATATCCATAAATAAACATTGTCGTCCAATAAATCAATGCAATATGATCTAAACTGTCCAACTCACCAATATGGAGTTCCAATGAAGGACTTTCTTTTGGCGATGGTGGCTGTGATTTTGGCTGCAACTCCAAAGTCAGCTACGGCAAAGACAAAGGGGGTATTTCCAAATATTAGTTACACTTCTATTTATACGTCTTTATTGCTATATGTGAGAAATGCATGCAATTGTCTTCTATGTATATCTCATTTTTAAGAGCTTGGTGACTGATGGATGCACATTTATGATCAAATGACAAATGATCGACATGTGTAGTCGAGTTAAATTGCTAAAGGGTATGCAGCTTACCCAACTTCACATCCCCGTTGTCTGTCAAAAGTATGTTGGCCCCCTGCAAACATACCACATACATTACATACAATTATTTGCGAGCAGGGAAAAAAACATTTGAGTCCAACAACATAGGATTTCAGCCATAAACTCAATCACAAACACGACTTATTAAATTGGACAAATTGCATTTTGGTGTGATATGTTACGATTGACTGAGGTTGTCTGTTGGCATCCTGTGGTGAGAACAGGGGAAACAGGAAGTGCTCGCTGCGTTGAGGTTGAAAAAGATAATAAGTCCAGCCCTGACCTCCTGTGATAACACCAAAATACTGATGTACAAGCTTCTGCGCATGCTCCAGACCTAATAATCTACAGCTCAACCTCAAACCACTCGAGGGACATATCAGTCACATGTTACAGAGAAAGGTGGACTTCTGGTGGCTCTGAACTGCGTCACACAAACGGAGGCCATTTTGATGCTTGGCCAAAAATATTTCTTGGACATTTCCATTACTGTTCATCAACAATTCAGTGTCATAATTTACTATAGTTACTATAAAGTGTCTACTTCTTTCCACTTCTTCTAAATATGTATAAATATATAATATATAAATTAAATTGCCAAAAATAAAATATATTGTGAAATACAGCTCTATGGGGAGTTTAGGTCACTGACAGTAATACAACAGAACAGTACAAAGCTTTCCAATACATTTCCTGACCTTTTAGAAAACTGTCAAAGGATGACTAAATGGAGGCCTTCTTACAAAGAGTATTAGTAAGAAGTGTTCTAAATTTAACTGCAATGGACAGTTATCTGAAATATTTGGGTTTATATTCAGTTAAAAGCTATCCCACATTACTGTAACATCAGTATCTCTGCAGACTTTTGTTTGGTTAGTGCCAGTGTCACTTCCTCTAAAGGTCAAAGGGTCACACACATGGGCAGATGCCAAATGAGTACCAGATTTCTTTTCACACTGGCTAGACAAGGAAAAAAAACACTTCAAATATATCTAAGGAATTCAAACTAGAGCATAAATGATAGGCATAGTCCTTTTAAAATGATTGCCCTAACAAAATGTACCTTGATGTCCCGGTGCATCTTGCCTTTAGTGTGCAGATATCCCAAACCCTGCAATAAAAGATGCCATACTATAAGATACATCTACTGTGGTTACTCTCCATTTTTGTTCTTACAGCGTATAAATCAAATATCATACTGTCAGTTAAAAGTGTAGCTGAGGACATGATTTACAATGACTCACCTGCAATGTCTCTCGACAAACATATGCGATCTGTAGCTCTGACAGAGGTCCAGTTACTGTAACAAAATTTTGGTTCAGGGTTGATGAAGTAAATCGATTTCTCAGTTTATGGTTGACATCAAAATAAAATACCAGACTTTACCATGATAAATATCCTGCAGTGAGCCCCCACCACAATACTCCATACAGATCCACAGTTTCTCCCGACTAAATAAAAGAAATCATCATCACAAGAGGGTAAAACAACATAGATTTAACATTATACTTTATGCTTGTTTATAGTCACACACATCACATAGTTTTATGTTTAAGCCAACAAGAATTCAAAGTAGAAGGAAGTGGTTATAGACAACGTGTTCTGCACCGGACACCGAATCTCACATTGATGCGTTTGTGGTTTTAGCACCTTGGGTGTGTGCACAGAAGATGACTTAAACTGACTGTTTCACTATTATTAAGATGATGGGCAGTTAGATAGCATAAACTCAAAGCGGGCGAGTGTATTGCTTGTATTGTATTAAGAGTTGGTAATTGTACGACCAGGCACAAAGCAGTGATTAACCTACTCCTCAGTCATGACCTCAATATTAAAAATCACAATGGATTTTCAAGCAGCTTTTTGTAATCAAATCTGATAATTATGTCTTAAGTCTTTTGCACCTCTCTCATGCAGTAAATTTCAATATGTTTTTCCATTGCAAACAGAGGAGTAAGATAGTATTAGTTAAACTGACTAATTTCTCTTGAAAATCCAAAATCAATAAAGTGGTACTTTTTTTTAACTATGGGCTAAGTTAAAAGTGACCACCTGAGAAGAAAGGGGTTAATGCCATATTAGAAAAACCTCACTCAGCCAACTAGCTGTGAAAGGCCCACTGTACATAAAGAGACAGAAGTGAATTGCACTGTTGGAGCCTGTAATGTTCACTGCCCCAGACTTTCAAACATAACACTCAGAGAATTAAGGTCAGAAACAAAGCTACAATGAACTCTGGACTTATAATGCTATTGTTAAACATATTAACTGTGTCATTTTCACACAAGCAAATTTCCCCTAAGTTCTTATCGAATAATACCAGGGCATGGGCAAATAAATTAGTAAATCAAAGTACTTTATCTAATGTTGAGATTGTTAAGTGTGGAGAGAACTATATTTAGAAAGCTTGTTCATTACGTGGAGATTTTAGCTCACCAATACCCAACAACATTAACAACAACAATTAACTTGTGTGTTGGACCGGACCACACGGGACAGCCTTCACTCTTCTTGTGCATAACTTGACCACTGTTGTTCCTTCCTTCCTTGTTTGACAGATACTGACCACTGCAGACCAGGAATACCCCACAAGAGCTGCAGTTTTTTAAAAAAATGCCCCAAATCATTAGACATGGCATTTTTGATTTCCTGCTTCTAACTGATCAACTTTGGGGGTATATTAGGCAGCAAGTGAACAGCAAGAGACACTCACAATGATGAAAAAGAAGCCATTATTAACAGACTTTTTTCACATGACAGGTCATAATGCTTTGCTTGATCGATATACTTTACTATTTTATGACAAGGAAGTTGGACAGACTATGCCTTAATCTCAATCTTAATCTACGATCAACATATTACTCAACCCTTTTAAGAATATATTAGTTTCTGGTAAACTTGGATTACTGATTGTACTGACTTGTGGGTTGCTCATTAACATAGTCTTTACAGTAACCATTTAGGGCTGTGTCTGGGAAGCTAATAGCCCGCAGTGCATATCTTCTACACTGATCCTGTGTAAAACAGCACATCTGAGGCTCATATTCCAGTTAAACCTGCTGGAAGTCAAGACGTTTGTGGGCGTTTTTGTCTACTTCCTACAAAAACCACACCAAGCTCTCCGTCAAACCGGAGAAAGAGCTTGAGAGCGGCAGAGTCAGCAGCACTAGGCTCAAAGAGTGAGTCATACTTTCACACAGGACTATAGTGGAGTCATTAAACACATCACGAGGCGTTCAAACACAAAGAAGTTGAATGGATTTCACAGGCGCAGGTGAAATACTCAAAGGGTGCAGTCATTTTTTGGACGTCAGGGACAATGACACAGCAGCAATAATATGTTCACATTGGGTTTAAAAGTGACACAAGTGGTATCTTTCTAGTGAAATGAACTGGCACGGCCCTTGATGTGGGAATTCCTACTCGGAAAATCGGACAACCCAGAGATGAAAAATCCAAAATGCCAGGGCCCTATTTTACAAGAAAATAAAAAATGTAACTCGTATATTAGTCAATGAACTTGTTTTAATTCGATATGAACCATTCACTACTGTCAACCCATGCTGCTGAGGTGTATCCAGCATCTGAAACCTTGTTGTTGCTAATCCTGCTAACTGCTAAATGAAGCTGTTAAGGCAATAGATTTGTTTATTTCCAAGTTAACAACTGGAACGCTTCAACTCAGAGAATCTGTCACTCTACCGAGCTCTGAAGACAACTGGAACGCAGCATAATTTATAATAGGGAACACTAAGTAAAGTCTTAACACACGTATGGTTTGTATTAGAGCTCCACAATTGTGCTGGTTTTGCTAAAAAGCTAAAACTATGACAGAAAAAAGAAATCAAACCTAACAGTGTAATAGTCCGTCATATATGCCTTACAGAAATACACTCAAAAATGAACTAAGAATCAATTGCCAACATAATTGTCTTTATACTTTATAGGATTTCGATCTGGAGTGTAATTGGCCAATCAGAGTCATGTCAGAGTAGATAACATATAAAATAAAATATATTGTGCATTTTTTAAGCTTTGCTGCAATTAGTGAAATTATTGAATTCTAATCCAACCACAACATGACACAGGCCAGTGAAGCCCAGATAAAATGGTGTAAAAGCCATGCCAAATATTATGCAAATTATGTATGTAGCCACCCCATTTATATTACATTATTTAAATTTTAGCCACATCATTCTAAAGAGTTTTGAATGCAAAATAATGTTAAAAGCATACAAGACAATTTTTATGTCAAGTAATAGAAAATGTCAGACAAAATAACTAATATCTGAATCAGCAGTATGGACATAGCCAAAAACAGCAATAGTAAAATGTCTTGGCAGTGTTGTTGTGCTCACCAGAGGTAGCTCCCAAAGTAGGCCACGATGTTGTGGTTCATGCATTCTTTGACCATGAAGATTTCCTGCTGAATGATGGAAAAGTCGTCCCCTGGAAAAAAGTAACATGGACAAAAGATTAGTAGTATAGTTTCAGAATAGAAGAGCTTTATAGGCCTGAGGACTGACATAAACACCCCATAAAGACATGGAAAACACTAGTTTTACAGATGGCACATGTTAGACAATAATGATTCCTATGACAATATGCAGCAGCAGCACATTTTGGACTAGATATGGAAGAGAAATTAGATACAAATATTTTTAAGTTGATAAAAAAAGAGTTGTACATTTACCAATATTATGTTTCAAAAGACTTGAAGCTAACTAGACCCAAGTTTACTATCTGTGCTTTTCATTGTCAAAGAAATCTGCTGATGCTAAAATCTTTAAAATAAGATTGGGAAAAAAATATATATACGTAAAAAGTCTAAAATTCTCCATGTTTCTTGTAGTAATCAATGATAATATATGCTTTGCTTTGTACAGCATAAATTGTATATAGAAATTTGAATTCAGCATTAGTTGCACTGGAGATGAACAATATAAATCAGAAATCTACAGACAACCCACTTACCAACAAACAATACACTCATTTATGTCCCACACGGTCCATAAATCTAAAGCTTTGGCAAGACGCCCAGAGAACTATCATATGACATGTCATAGTTTGACAAAACAATGAATATGGCATTGCAATGATAATTCTGAGATACATTGTGCAGCTCTTATGAAAACAATTGGTTTCCGCATTGTCTGTCTACTTTTCTTAGATGTCTATGGAATAAATGGTCTATCGAAAAGTGTCTAATATATGAGAAAATTACCATGAAATGACTGTCAAAGTAATACCCAATGCCACATTTACAGCAAAGATTTTGAAAACACCTCAATCTTGTGCAGTCAAATCAACAAAGCAGAGCCTTCCCACACATTTCTCCTGACTTTACGGTACTATGTGCAAATGCAGTGTACAACAGCACGTCCAATAACAACATAAAGGGATCGAGTTCTTCTCAAATGTGGTGAAGGCCTAATATCCAGGCAGTTTTCCAGTTCGGCAAACCACTCACGCTTCACATCCGAGTCTAAACTATGTGGGCCCAGCTGCTACCAATTGAGCAGGGAGTACTTTAGCAGAGGTTAAAATAGTCGAGGTACCGCCGACATCAGGCTGTCAGCAAAGGCATATGTCCAAGAAACAGATAAAAAAAACAGTAAATGTAGGAAAATCAAGCACATGACCAATGGAAGGACATTTTAGCATGATGAACGTGAAATATGTTATTGTTGCTAAAGATATCACTCTTTTGGTCATTAATCTTTCTGGAAGTAATTGCAATGTCAGTACAAAGTTAGACTGATGATAGCTGGCAATGCACAATTTCAACTCCAAGATGTCAGGGTTCCCAATTGGTGGGTAGAGCCTCAAAAGGGGTCATGGGGAAATTAAATGCAAAATCACTCTCTCAAATTAATTATTTTGTAATAAAGGTAAGTATTAGCCCTGACTAATCCAACGCATATAAATCAATAAAATATAACAAAAATGTAACTGTCAGCCTTTTATGTTAGCCTAACAATACATAACATTGTTACGATTGTTGGTCAAATCTGCGGTCAACATCAACAAGCTGTAAAGTAAACAAATAAAAAATACATTTGCAAAATGGAAAACGGTGCATCAAGTCACAGCTGCAGAAAACAAAACTACAGACAAACCACAAGATTTCAATTTGAGTATAGACAGGTTTAGAGTAACTTTTGTATTCAGATGATTATATTGTTTCACATGTTAAGGGTTTTTACAGTGTTGATTATGGAGGAAGTATGTTTAGTTATGGAGCCTGGACAGGAATCTTAAACATTCAGAGTGTACAGAGTAAATAGAGTTTAGCGTAAGAAGTGTAAAACAGTTACCATGCCAGGAAGGATATGATTTTGCCAGCATTGGTCTGTGTAAAAAAACCCGAATTGAACATAATGAACAGATTTGGTCATTTTTACAATAGACAGTGGGCCAAAGGAAAAAAATCTTATTATTTTTTTTATTCAAAATCATTCTGTATCATTGCAAAGCTACACACTCCAACCACAAGGGGTCAGTGAGGAAAAAATACATTTTTTTTTTAGTGTTTTTGTTTTTTTTTCCCCACCAATGTGAGTTATCTGGGCTCTCCAAGTGTTCCTAGATTGCAAGATATTCATCAGATTCATCTTCTTTGATCACCTGGACCTGCAGCCAGCCTTCACCACACCTCTCCTCTCTCTCTGTCTATGCCTATGCTGTTGTTCACATCAGCTCCAGTCAAACCAGTTTTAGTCTATACAATGCACGCTTACCTACAGCACAGGAAGGAGTGTCACAAGGCAAATGAATGTGCGAAGAAAAATGCTACGGTCAACAGCTAACACCCATGAAGATAAGGGGATAAACAGTAAAGAAGTTGGCGATTCGATTACTAATTTTTGCAATTTGTTGATGCTATTCCAATTAAGCAGAAATAGTTCCACAATCCTTCAAAATAAAAACTTAATACTAAAAGAGGATAAAAAGCCAAAGTAGGACTTAATTAAGGAACTAATGCATGAATTTCAGTCTAAAATATAAATGGACTGGATTTTTTTGTGGAACTTTTGGCAGAACACGTCATCAATCATTTTTGTAATGTGTAGACTGACTACTGTGCAGCAAGAACACAATGTAAAGAATGTAATATTTTAAACCGGTGTTGGGTCTGGGAAATAGTTTATATAATATTTACATCATAACATCCACCTAGTAGTCAATCAAATTATGCATCAAACCCTTTGAATATTAAATAAATCAAGCTCTATACTGAATGAAAAGCCTCTTTCTGAACTGATTTACCCAGGCCTCATCCCACTCTGAGTTCACCAGTAAATAGTGGGAAATAAAATAGTGAATGTGTTTTTTTGAGTGTGATCATTAGTGCCGTCTCTGGTGTTGAAGCCTCAAAGCCCCTCTGTAATCCTTGTTAATCTGATCACACCAACTCAGTCAGTGGGTCACAGCAGCAGACAGGGCCCCTAACACACTAGATTATGGTATATTCAATCAGCAGATAATATCGAGACAATAAACAGTATCTAAACAAAACAGATGGGAGGGGGCATAGCATCGGGCAGTGCAGCTAAATTAGGAGGTAGGTAGGTCTCTAGGTCTAAATCAAAACAGTACTGAATCCAAGGACTAAACCAAGTCTAAACCAGGACTAAACCAGGACTAAACCAGGACTAAACCAGGACTAAACCAGGTAAACCAGGACTAAACCAGGACTAAACCAGGACTAAACCAGGACTAAACCAGGACTAAACCAGGACTAAGGCAAGTCTAAACCAGTATTGATTCAAATCTAAATTCAAGGAACTGTATTTATCTGTTAGGAACTTCAAGTGTGAAGCAGCATCAACTTGCAGTGCAAAGAAGAAAGGCACAATAAGAAACATTAATCACACATACACAACCATTAGGCACCATGGCACAGATAACATAAAAGATTAATAAAAAAAAAAAAAATACCATTAGAATAGCTATAAAATCTCAAAAACAGGACTAAATCAAGTCTAAACCAGGACTAAGCCAAGACTATAAAACCTGCACTGGGGCCCTTGGTCACAATCTTGACAGTGTTATTTCTCTGTTGTAGTAAATAGTTAAATGTGTTCTTTGAGTTGGACCGAATAAGATTTTCCATTTTCCTGACTACACTGAGGAGAAAAACAGACTCTTACCTGGCTCCAGTTTTATGATCTTCACAGCAGCGAGTTCTCCTGTTTGAATGTTTCGAGCCTAAAAGAAACATAAAGACACTATTAGGAAAGAAGCATTAAAAGTTTGACAGGCTCAATGAAAATATGGTCAACATCCATTTATTTTTTCATTATCCTGTTCATAGGTGGCTGGTGTCTGACCCAGCAACTATGGGCTTTAGGTGGGGTACACCATGTATGGGAAATAAGTAATTAGGGGTTAGATTTAGAGACACACTCTGGTTAACACTATATAATATAGGGGTTTTGTGGATCAAGAGAGCATTTGCCCCTAAACTAGAACATCCTAGCTTGAGTTCAATTCATCAGGGGTTGGACATTGAACTGAAAGGAAGTATAACAAAAGTGCATATTAGTTTTATTTTCAAAAAGCACATTTCTACATTCACTTTTAAAAACAAAATAGAATGCCTCTCTTGTTGTCTGTAAGTGAAATTACAACCACAAAGACCTCTGAGCCGGAGCAAATCCAGGTCAAGACGGGATGCTCCCTAATCCTCAGGAGTAAGTGACGAGGACGAGCTAAATCAACCGTAAACCTCAGACAAGCCTCCATTCAACACTCTCAATGTGGGATAAACAGTGTCCAGTAATACAATGTTATTCCACAAAAAAAATAACACCAGTTCGAGGCTTGGTATATAATAAACTATGAACATGTCTGTGGTTCAATGACGAATGCACTTAAATTACCCAAGTAACACAAACCTGCCACAGACACACTTCCTGAAGCTGTTAGACTCAACCTGACCAAAAAGGAGAAGTACTGACTACAAAACGACTATGTCCTTTTCAGACTGAAGAAAGAGACCGTCACATAACTACTGTTTAACAAGGGGCCAGTAAGATATAATGTGTTGGGTTATTCTTTACTTTTGGGGCATATACTGCAAGTGCTTTGTGGCTCAATGGATAGAGCATTTACCCCTGAACTAGACGACCACAAATCAAGCCTAAGTTTGGTTTAATAGTGCAATCATTGTGTAAACTGTTGTACTTTGGAATAAAATGAAACGGTCTAGTCAAAATAAAATAATCCCTTCATTTGTCAAACTTGAAAGGAGAGATTCAAGTCTTATTGAAACAAGGCCATCATCAGTTTTGGTTTATTCAACTGCCCAAAGTGAACAAAGGTAACAGTTGCTGCTTGAGTTTGCATTTAGCAAGAGATCTAATGACCGTGAGCAAACAATTCATAGATGAGGTTTGAACACTGGAATCAAAAACGATACCAGACATGCACTTGACAGAGGATTATAAAGCAGATTAGTACTGATCGGCTTCATGTAAAACTGCACAGATATAGCAACAAATTGTAAACTAAATCCACTACAATCTACATCCAATAATGATCGATGTGTAAAAAAATGTTAATTCAGATTGTTCATATAAAAGGAAGGACTGTGCTCATGCTTTTGACTTGGCCGTGTCAACAAAAGGTCACGACTGAGAAAAGCCTGCAGCACCCCTTTATTGATTTGATGTTTTCTGGTATCTGAAATCTGGTAGTGTAGCTTGAAATCACTAAAAGGGAAAGAAGATCTCATAAGAAGATATCATATAAACTAACTTTGTTCCCCAATTACGTACGATATCCGTTTTATTTTGACTTAAGTCTAGTGTGGTCAAGACAGTCATAAAGACGCTAGTATTATCTTTTGTACTCCTGCAAGTCTAGAGTTTTATATAGAGCCACGGTCAAGAACTACAACAAATCTATAAATCAAGATGCACAAAAGAATCTCCAAAATAGTGATTCTACATCCTATTCTTGCGTACTATGAAGAAGAAATGGTGAGATAACTGTAACTCTATGCCAAACTAAGTTAAGTCTTTTATCGCTCCATAAAACTCTATAGGCACCTGAAGGAAACCACTGCTTATAACAATTTACAGTAATAGCCTCTTATACGACCCTTAGATTAAGACAAATGGGACACCGTCATCACGACTTTAACACAAGACAAACACATCCCCCTGTACTCTGGTCATAAATCTTTGTAGGAATGTACCATTAAAAATCTCAGCAGGCTTAAGGAGGAGGAGGAGTTCCCAATTTCAGGAGTTTCCGCTGTCAGTCCACACCCACATGAGCGACGCGTGTTTAGACAGGGGCTGATCAGATTTCAGCAGCAGAAGCTCAATGGGAGAATACCAGGCACTGCATTCCTCCATTGGACTGGTCTGTCTGTGGGCAGGAGGGAGCGACCATAGGGCCTTTGTACGGAGACTAGGCTTAAACTGTAGCAACCGTCAATCTAACTGTGACACATGAACAAACAAGAGCATTCTCGCACAACACATGTGGCAATGGAGTCAGTCGTTGCATAGGGCAGGGAAGGAAATGCCTGGGTTTTAGGTTGTAATAAAAGCTTACCATATATTTTGAAATGGTGCAAAAGTGAGGCATATTTGCACTACAAAGCAGCAATGAGACGTTTTGAACTATTTAAATCAAGAGCAAGTATTTGTCAGGGCCGTGCTAGTCTGGAGACAAAAGCACTGATGCAGACTTTGGGTTATGTAAATCTGCTCAAATATAGGGCCTTTATAATGAGGCTTAAAGGAAAGGAAAGGCTTTGGTTTTAACTAGCTGTAATATCTAGCTAATGTTTTGAACCAATGCAAAAGTGACATTTTGCCTGTGAGGTGACTTAAATTTGAGTTGATTTTATTTCCAACAATTAATAAAACTTATTAAAAATTGATGAAGTAAAACTTAGGTTTTCCTACCCCCTTCTCAATACATTCTCTTAATACCTGTATTTATTCCCAACCTAAAAGCAGACATTGAAGACACAATCTAATGTGTGTCGCATATGCACAAACATTACATTTATTTATTATCATTGCATTGCTGCCATTCCTCTCATAAACAATCCAAAAAATGACTAAGCATTTCTCTAAGCATCGCAAGTCTGGCCTGTGTATTAACCAAATTCAGAGAAAATCCATAATGGGCCATATATTTAAACAGTTTTCAATTTTGAGTGTTTGAATTTCACTAACTCTCTAAGATGTGGGCTGCACTTTAAGGGCCAGGACAATTTTCCCTTTGGGGCAATAAAGTTAATCTGATCTCATTTGCTCCTGTTTGCTCTTACAGATTTAGTTTTTATAGTGGTATTATCTTATATGAATACAATAAACTAACAATAATACTATCTAACTGTAACGTTTAGGAGTTCAACAATAGACACTTTCAAAAACATCTAACATGAGCTGTCCCCCTTGAAGGACTAACCCTTCACCCGATCCATCCTCATCATGAGCAAAGACAAACTTGGCCACATTGCTTTTTTTTTCTCTCCAGAATTTTATTTCACCCATTAGCTTTAGCAGCAACTAGTTTTGTATAATGCAGTTAAATATTGTACACAGAAAGGGCCAAAGTCTGCCAAACTTATCTGACTGAAACTGCAAATAAAGTTTGAGCCAGAAATGACATGAAATCATGACAATTCATGTGAAATAAAACATCTGTCGTCTGAAGCTAGTTCATAATTTTGTTTATTTAGTGATTCAACTAATTTGAGAAGTTTAGCACCATTGTAATTATAGCGAAGGATTTACAAAAAACTTCAACAGAAATATGTTTGAGGAGCCGGGTAGCTTCAAGCATTGACTTTTTTCTCACAAGTTACACAATTGAACGAGTTTGTTAACGTGACAGGAGGTAAAGTCACCGTCTGTACCTGGAGAAACATGTTGTTGAACCAGATTTTGAAAGAATTTTCATCCAGCATCAGGTGACGGTGGTGTGCATTTTCCTGAGGCCTAGTCATTATGTAACCGGGGGAAACTTCAATTGACAAATGCAATACACTGGTTAAAATGTCCATTACACATCCGTATATAATTTCCTGAGTGACTGTTATAAATCCATCTTCATTAACATCAAGTAATAGTATATTTATTGCAGTATTGTGTAATGACTGGACACTATCCCGGCAACCTTAAGCAGGGTAACGCTTAAGCGATGGCCAGTTAGTTCTATGGGCTAACGCAATTATTGACTATACTTATAACCATTCACTCTCTTTCATTCATTCATTCAAGAAGGGCAATTTAAGAATAAGGCCAGAGTGAACCCACAGTAACACCACGAGGCCATGTAGACTGAAAATGTGTCAACAGGTCAAATAATTCTACATAAGAGGTTGGGAGGACTAACTCTGCCACTCTCTGCCATTTGGGCATATAGATTATGGTAATGCAGAGTAAATAAACATATTTTAAAGTTTTCTAACTGTGAATAAAGGTTAAGATAAATTGTGCGAGTCAGTGATCTGATTATCGACATACATTGGTAATAAACCATGCAAGTGTTCAGTTCAGACTTTCCTCCTGCTTGACTCATTCATATCCTAATGTAAATTAAGTTAGTAGCCACTGGATTAATAACAATTTTCTCCAGTCCAATCACAGATTTACTAATGTCAGATGCAATTATACAGTGTTTAGATTAGAAGATCTATCGCCATGAATTAGGTCACAGATTATCCAGAAAACCTTGTATCTGTGTTGTCTTGTGCTACAACATTAATATCATAAACCAAAACAGTAGGCTAGACACATAATTGGTACAAATGGGTTGACAAGAAATCCTCAACTTCATACTATCAGATGCTTAACAGTGGAATATTGCTTTTCAGATAAAAGGCATACTGACTTTTAAGCAATATAGTCCTTAAATCTTGCGAATGATACAAAGTCAGAGTTGTATTGGCTGCTGGGAAACTGTATAATGAAGGTTGAGGTGAGGGACGGGGTGACATATTGCATTTCTATGACAAATTCCTTTTACTAAGAACATAGATTTACTGCCTTCTACACAGACATCTTGTTCAAAAAGGCATGTTCTTTTTGTGTTTGCTCTTTGCTAGGACAGCTAAACTTTACTTTCAGGTTCAGGTTTTGACTAATCACACACCTCTTCTCAGACGAAAAAGGAATTGAAACATCTTTCAACAGCTCCTGGTGAAAATGTGTTCTCCACATGTTTTTGAGTCTTAATAACAAACACTAAAGGGGTCTTAAATTAGGTTGACAGCTCTGATAGTCATGTGATGTTTAGGCCAAGATATCTGCAGCACTAATGACAGACTGTGGGAGTGGGTTTTTACCTTGTACACGTCTCCATATGTGCCACTTCCCACTCTCTGAATGAGCTCGAAGTCATGCTGGGGGTTCCTCCTCTGGATCTCACTGCTAGGACGGGGAAAAATATCCATGGTCGCCCCTCAAAAGATCCTTTACATTTAGTTTACTATCCACCAATTGGCCTATTATGCTCAAGTTGACTTCAGTTACTCAGAAACGTCCATTTTCCAGCCTCATGACCTGAAATCATTAAAAGGTTGTTAAGCATGAACAAAGTGTGCGCATAAGGAAATACTAGGAGGAAAGCTAAACCAAATTACTCAACTCATGTGCGTCACAACATATTATAAATACAAAAAAGGGGCCTGCTTTGAAAATATTTACATTTTTGGCCACATACCATGTCATGACATCTGTCAAACAACAGAAGAATGAGATAGAGTCTTATTTAACCATAACATTTTAAGCATATTACTGGCACTGCACTTGTCAAACTTTGCAAAAGTTGTTGAAGGTGATGCAAAAATCACAAAATTAACATCATTTTGACAATAGTCTACAATAAACCAAGGGGATCTAAAAAGGTACCATAATATTGGACCCCAAACAGTGACAGCATTGTATTAAATGTATATTAGATGCATAAAATATTACTAAATGTATTTATGTAAAATAAATTGTGTTAATAATTGCAACATAATTTGGCTATTTGATTTAACTTTGCCTTTACTTGAGAAATTTGACACGGTAACACATCACTTTACGTATCTAGAGTGAATTTATTGACGTTATAGGCTATTTATGCTTAAGTAAACTGTTAAAATGTACTTTGTGGTCAGTTCCAGTAAAAAAGCCACAGCCACATTCACAGTAACAGCTTAGCGTCAGGCGGTGGCTAATGCTAACTAGCCTTCCACAACTTTAGCGTTAGTTTTGAGTTCCAAACAACTTACCTTTCGAGATACAAACACTTTCACCCACTAAGACGTGCATGTTTTATCCGTGTAAGCCATCAAATAAAAGATCACGTCGAAATATCTCCCAAAATGTGCAACTGTCCTGCTTTGTTATCGAGGAAAAGAGTAATAGTAAACTTCACTCGGTCAATGCAAGAACTGTACAGACTTCACGCTCCAATTCAGTCCAGATTTGACATCATCATTTCACAAAGTTCACAGTTGAACAAAGGCTTCAAGACATTATTACGAGCAAAATGTGTTGGTTTTCACGCGTCTAAAGTGATGGTAATTGACCCGAAAGCAACAGTGAGCTGCTAATCTCTCAAGTCGTAGTTCCAGGATACAGCTGCTGTGTTCAACTGCCAACTCGTAACATGCAGCGTTGAAGAAATAAGCAAGCAACGAGGACATGGTTTGAGGTTATTTATTGGTAAAAAATATGCGTGGACATGGATATGGATTTTGTGTGTTTACTAATAAAAGCAGCAATCTACTGTCAAAATGGAATATATTTATTTTATCGGAAAATAAGTACAAATTGACACATTTTCCCCACACACAGTGATATCACATTAAGTTTCTATTTGTCTTAACAATTTTAAATTTTATTTATAGTGATTGGGGTAAATAAGTATATATATGTAATTGCTATTTATCTGCATTAAAGAAACAATATTATTTTTTCTGCTTGAGAAGTTTTACTCCATCACCCAAAGGCAGCATCGTTTTAAATTTCAGCGTGTATCCGCCTCCATCTAGCGACCAAACGTGGTAGTGCAAGTAATAAAATAAAATACAATTTCCTCAAAAAATAGTGGTTTATGCTTTTTACCAAATAGCCGTTGGTGGTAAATAGAGCGTCTGGGCTTATATTTTATACTTTTACATCAGTAAAGAGCATGCCAACCTCTTACGTTTTGCTAATAAATTAAAATAAATCATAAGAATACAAATATTTTGTAGACTGCAACGAAAATAAATTTGTGGAAGTCACAAAAAAATTAATAAAGAAATTATTTGGATACCGCAGCAAGTATCCCCATGAAAAACCATGCTCTAGCCCCCTCTGTCGACATAAACAAACACTGCAGCTCTTGTGGAAGAAAGGCTCCATCATCCTCCTCCAGCGAAACGAGCATCGCCTCAGACACAGGGCATCCTCCCTAAACGACACTCATGACTGCTGCTCAATAGGACCGAGATTTAGCGGAAATTTCACAAGGACGGCGCCATGACCAAGCACAGCAAAGACAGGGACAGCTGGGGCGAGTGTACGTATCCTGAACGTTATTATTACCCAACATTGACGGTCATTTAGCGAGGCGAGGCTGTTAGCATTGCAGCCAATTAGATATATATGCCTATTATCTAACATGATATTAGCCCAATTTAAAAGCAATGCAAGAGACTACCCTATACATTGTTTAGCTTTAGTAAAATTGGGCTAATATTATGATAACAGCACGTTTTGATTGCATGGTTTATAGCGAAAATACAGGCCTGCTGTTCATTGGAGAATAAGTAAACATCTATTTCTCGTCATTATTAAATCCTATTCAACAGTTAATGCCAAAATAATTATACAATTCACAATTAGCCGCCTAATACCAAAGCAAAACGCGTTTTACTAAACAGCCTTTTGTGGTAAATAGAGCATATAGTTTCATATTATATAATATTGCATCAGTAAACATCAAGTCAACCTCTTTTTTATGCCTTGCTGATTACAACCATCAGTACTTACTATCAGATTTTGTAAGCATCATTTAGCATCTCTCTGTGTCCAATTTTAAGACTAAAAAGAGGAAATATGAATGAGCAGATGTTGAGAAAATCTGTTGTTTTTGATATGACCCATTTCAGAGACTGTTTCTTTGCTGGTCTTCATGGGTGAGGCTTTTTGCAGCATGTAGCCTTTAGTGGTGGCTGTCAAATGCAGAAGCTGAAACCTCAGATGAACCCTCTTTTACATTACTCTTGGCATTGTTGGCAGCAGGCGTCAGTCTTTAAACAGGGCACTACATTTTTCCTTAAGAGACTCAGGGGTATTTTACATGTGAAATTACAAATCCAGCACATACAGGAGTGAGTGATTTCTGGTGTAGACCTCCTAAAAATGTCTCACAAGACTTGGTTATATACTCATATAGTCTATACTAATCCTACACACAATAGTCTACTTGGTCAATTGTTTTTCTCGTGACACATGATCTACTATGTCCATTACAAACTCCTCCTGCCCCACCTTATTTCATGTTACATGGCCTGGCCTGTTATTGGTGTATGATTCAACATCAGCTGTTAGTGTGAGCATTCACTACTAACATTATATTAAGCAGCTGGCTTGCTCTGAAAACATAATGTTTTTGTAATTAACTGCATTTGCGGTTATTCAAAAATTGTATCTCTCATTTTGATATGTCATTGATGAAATCCTAATTCACTACACAAATACGAACCCATGGTAGTACAGGGGAAACATAGACAACATGAATTACAGTTATTTGGTGTATATCAGTATCACAATGCCACAATATTATTCACTTGTATTACAAAGGGGCCGCAGTCCAGCTCAGTTGGCTCATATTCAGAGCCTACAGCGCCTCAGTGTTGTGGGTTTGAATCCAGCTCACGATAGTTCCTTGTCAGTCTACTGTCCCATGAAATAAAGCCAAAAAATGTCCACTTGTATTACAAAGGCCTTCATTATTTTACTCTTTACACTCTATTGGAAACAATTTACTGTGCCATTTACTTAAAAACACCCAATGGATTGAACAGATGGCACTTTTCTGCACCTAGAACCCTTATTTTACTACTAATGCATTACATTTGGTTGCTACAAAGAGTGTACATAAAAAAGGTGTCAATGTGTAATGTGTTATGTAGAATAATTAGAATATTCAGTCCAAAAGTTATTTTTATGATTAACGAGTTAGTCCACGTCTGCTCCCCTCCATGACCATCTGCTTCATTGGACAGTGTCTCCTGTGGGTCCTGTCTTTTCATAAATCTCACATGTGTGGGCTAGACTGCTGTAGTGGTTATAGGTGAACATCTTTCTCTGGCAATAACTGTACAGATAAAAAAAAATCCAAAACAATGACTTTTATTTTTTCGTTATATAAATATTGGAATTGCTGCTGTGATGGTTCAGTCACTTTTCTTGGTTTGTCTAATGGTTCTCAAAACTTTTTTCAGGGGACCCATATTTTGTTTGGCCCATGACCCAACTTTTTAGTTTGGTTCAGCACCATTAGGTCATTTTTTGTAAGAAGTTCTGTTTTTCATTTCTGTTCAATTTAATGGCATTTTCAAATTTTCTATGAATTTGTTTCTTTTATTGTCTGTTTGATGATGCTTATGGACACAGTAAAAAAATTTGGTGACCCAAAGAATTCTCTGGCGACCCACTACAACAATATTTTTATAGTCTGTCTTCATTCACAACATTGGGATGCTCCGAGAGACTAAACATGAGACAGCAGAAAGAGGAGAAAGCCTGACTCACTGCCTGTAAGCTCCTCTATGATCTCATGTTGTCCGTTGTCAGATGGTAGGGATAAGGAGGTGGTGTGTTGAGGATTAGTTTGAACAAGCTCACAGCAGATGTTATTGATCTGCTGTGAACAGGAAGAAGTAATGTACTCAAGTTTCCTCTTTCAAACTAATGGAGCACTAAGTCTGATAATCAGAATCCCCACAATATGTTGTTAAGATACATTATTTTGTGTTCATTGTCTTTGTTCAGTGTCTTGCAGAGATTGCTGGTCAATTATATGCAGTTAGTCTATTTTACATGCTAAAGGTACTTCTATATAATGTGCCCATACAGCCTATTTTCACTAAGTAGTAAAAGCTGCTTTTGAAAAGATTCTCTGGAACATGTGAAGTACAACAGCTGATATTGCAGTAATTGGGGAAAAAATTGAGCTAGAAAAAATATAATTGCTTGAGACAGAAACCAAGTAAATATCAACTAAAGTGTGTAGAGTTTTACTCATGCTGTCTCTGTATCAGATGTGGGAATGCAGCTATGGGCCTGGGGAGGGGAATACCCATTTAGTCACAGGGTTGACTCTTGTAGACAATTATTCCCCCTCACATTTAAGTATTAGCTATACATGGATGTGGGAGGAAGTGGAGTGAACCCACAGTAACACAGGGAGGACATGCAGAGTCTCTATGGCTTCCTTCCACAGATCAAACACATGCTTGTTATTTGAAGTGGACCTAAACTGCCTGTAGTGAATGAATGTTAGAGCATTGATTGTCTTTGTGACTAACTGGCCATTGTCCAGGTTGTAACTCGCCTAAGGCCCCTAGTTGCTGGGATGGGCAGTCACCCATTACTCCTAATATCACCGCTCTAATACATTCTACTACTGTTCTATCATTTCCCGTACTTACTGTTGTAGGGGCCCTTAGTGATAAACATGGGTACGACTGGAGCTCGGAGGAGGAGGAGCCTGACTCCAGAGCCCGGCCGGTGCAGGTGCTATTGGTGAAAGATGACCACACGTTTGAACTGGATGAGGCCGCTCTGAGCCGCATCCTGCTCTCTAAAGACGTCCGGGACCGAGAGGTGGTGGCTATCTCTGTGGCTGGAGCCTTCAGGAAGGGCAAGTCCTTCCTCATGGACTTCATGCTGCGATACATGTACAACCACGTATGTACTACATGAGCTTCTAAATCTCAGGGTGGCTGTATGTTACTATTATTTACCATATTGTAAATTTAGCCCACTGATGGAGGAGCCAGTAATTATGAGCCTCTCCTCAGTGGGATGCTAATGACTTTGTGGAAGTCATGGAGAGCGGCACAGTGCACCCTACTAAGAAGAAAATAACTCGGTCAAGGTCATAAACGGTTTTCAAATATGGCTTCATGAATCGTTCTGTCTAGTGGGTCATCTTAAAAGTTGGGTAACCACAGCTAACACTTTTATAAAATAATCTAAACCTCAGTTAAAAGCAGAAACTGACTGGGCTAAAATGCTAGACACCAAAACTTTGGTTCTGATTCGTTGTTCCTTGTGACCCAGGCATCAGAGGACTGGCTGGGTGATTCAGATGAGCCTTTGACTGGGTTTTCATGGAGAGGAGGCTCTGAGAGGGAGACCACAGGGATCCAGATCTGGAGCGAGGTCTTTCTGGTCGACAAACCCGACGGCAGGAAGGTAAAGATGTATGCATGCTTGTTGATTCCGTCAGCTACTCTTGGCATTTATTATATCACTTTGGTATACTAATACAACCATCAACTATTACCGAGTGATACTGTATAGTTTATGTTATTGCTATTTTATGTGTGTTGAATGTACATCTTGTGTGTGTGCAGGTGGCCGTGTTGTTGATGGACACTCAGGGGACCTTTGACAGTCAGTCCACTCTCAGAGACTCAGCCACAGTCTTCGCTCTCAGCACCATGATCAGCTCCATGCAGGTCAGAAATGTCTATGCAGGATTTCATTTCACATGAGTTCATTTTTATTTTAGCAAAAATTATACTGTATATGAGATGTAGTATATAAAGATGAAGAAGATTGTGGTTTTCAGGTCTACAACATCTCACAGAATGTACAAGAGGATGACCTTCAGCACTTACAGGTATTTTTTTGATCATTAGTTCATTTAATCTTAATTAAACTATAAGTCTAGTGTGAACTGAAAGGTTTGCTGAAAGGGTTAATTCACAATATTACAATTTATATAATTATTACTAATCTTAATATAATCCTGCAGCTGTTTACTGAGTATGGGCGACTGGCGATGGAGGAGACTTTTCTCAAACCATTTCAGGTAAAACATATTTCTGTTCACTGCTGATCCATATGTATGTATTTTAATCAGCATTCTTCTCCTGTGTATCCTATGTTTAGTCCATGATTTTCCTGGTCCGAGACTGGAGTTTTCCGTACGAGTTTCCTTATGGACAAGAAGGAGGGATGAAGTTTCTGGAAAAGAGACTAAAAGTGAGCAAATGATACATGCACAAATGCTCAAACCTCAAGTGAAAAAAAAAAAAAATATATATATATATATATATAATATATGCTTTTTGTTTAGATTTCAGAAAACCAACACGAGGAGCTGCAGAATGTCCGTAAACACATTCACTCCTGTTTTACAAACATCTCCTGCTTTTTGATGCCTCACCCCGGACTCAAAGTGGCCACTAATCCACACTTTGACGGGAGGATTAAAGGTACTCTGTTTACTGTTTATCCTCTCCATTAGTATTAATACAATCTTGAACTTATATATACAGTACATTATTTAGTAAACCTGGCAAAAGTCATCTGATTTGCCCTCTGTATACATGTCTCACAAATAACTGGATAAAAGCATAAACTGCAAAGCGCCTCTATTATTTCTTTTCGCTCATGATAGCAAGAATCCAGCACTTAAGGCTCACAGGGCCTAATTCCTACTGTTTTGTTTGTTGTCAGAAATTGATGGTGAATTCATTAACAACCTGAAGGTGTTGGTGCCGTGGCTCCTCAGTCCAGAAAATATTGACGTCAAAGAAATAAACGGCAGCAAAATCACCTGCAGAGGCCTCGTCGAGTACTTCAAGGTCTGACCAGAAAACACCGAAATCTGAGCATTTCCTATTCATCTTTTCAACGGCTGAACCGAATTTTGTTCTCACTGTTTTAGGCCTACATTAAAATATACCAAGGAGAAGAGCTGCCACATCCAAAATCAATGCTACAGGTCATTAACATACATCAACATACTGATCATTTCAGTCATACACAGCTGATATATAAAGATAAATTGTGTATCTTCTCAGGCCACAGCTGAGGCCAATAACTTAGCCGCCGTAGCAGCAGCAAAAGACCTGTACAACAGGAAAATGGAAGAGGTAAGAAAATGAAATTAATTAATCTTTGTTGATTGGCTTGTTACTGTACATTTTTACCCTAATTATACAACTTTGGAGTCAATGTGTTGGCTACATCCGTTACCAGGCTAAACAAGTTCTAGACTAGGACAAAAACTGGTCTAAACAAAGACTAAAAGAGACTAAATCAGGTGTGAAATTAAACTTACATGGTTTATGCCAAAACTGAAGCAGGTCTAAATCAGGATTATAAAAAATACAGTATATATATATATATGTTTTTTATCAAAAAAATGAAAGAGGAAAATAAAAAATAAAAAGATGAATTCTCATTTTTCATATCCCTTCTTTATCTCAGGTTTGTGGCGGTGACCGCCCGTTCCTCGCCCCGACAGAGCTCCAGTCCCGACACGGTGTGATCCGTGAAGAGGCTCTGCAGGTTTTCAGAGGCGTGAAGAAGATGGGAGGAGAGGAGTTCAGCCGACGATACCTTCAACAGCTGGAGACTGAGATCGATGAAGTCTTTGTCCAATACATCAAGCACAATGACTCCAAGAACATTTTCCATGCGGCGCGGACCCCGGCCACTCTCTTTGTGGTCATTTTTGTCATGTACGTGGCAGCGGGCATCACTGGGTTTGTGGGCGTGGATATTATCGCCAGCCTATGTAACATGATCCTAGGCCTGGCTCTGATCACCCTCTGCACATGGGCCTATATCAGGTATTCAGGAGAGTACCGTGAGCTCGGGGCAGTCATCGACCAGGTGGCAGGGGCGCTATGGGACCAGGTAAATCTAATAATATTTCTAATCTAAATTAACTTCACTGATTACCTTTACAAAGTACACACAGCAACATCTTAATATAGAAATAGATATTGCAATAAAAATAACTTAAATCAAATTTCAAATGTGATGTTATCATACAAATACATACACTTACACTTACATTGTACTTAATGAGGTAGATACAATGTAGTTAAGGGCTATGTAAATAAAGTGTTACCCACAATTCTTACATTTTTATGGTGTAATAATAAATAAATAAATACAAATTAAGAAAGTTTTAGCACATCCCTTTATGTATGTACTAGTGATGCACAGATATATCAGCCCAACATCGGTATCGGATGATATTTACAATTTTGACTGATATCGGTATCGGCCTGTACAGATGGATGATGTTAATCTGTTAAAATGATCATTTCTAATATTTAGGTTTAGAAACAGCCAGAGTAAGAATAGAAAAATGGAAAAATCTAACTTTCTTTAAATTCAAAAAATATTATCTAATGTTTAATAAATAAGAAAGCTGCAATTTATATGTTGATTTCTTAGTTTAAAAAACACAGCCTACTAAAACTTGTTTACAAAATATCAGTATCGGAATCAGTATCGGCCAAATTGTTAATTGAAATCGGCCAAGAAATTTTATGTCGGTGCGTCCCTATTTTTAACTGCAAATTCAATGTACATCCAGTCCAATATTCATCATAATACTAAATATATTATAATTGCCCTTTTTTATTCACATGAACACTGGCATAGTTACAGTAAGGTGGTGAAGAGCAGAGCATAATCACGATTAATCCGATTAGTTGTTTCTTCGATCTTCCCACATTAGCAGATCAACATAACGTAAACCCAGCCCTACCAAGTGCCCTAAAAAGTTTTTTATGTGACTTTTTTCAGCCCACCTCAGGCTCGTAGTTGCTGGGATAGACCCCTAACAGGTGGAAGTGGAAAGACATGAATACTTTTTCATATTTGGGAAATGGTAAAAAAAATTAGAAACTAAAAAAATATATTACAATATTCCAATGACTCTACATTTACTTCAGAAAAAAGGCACAGTATTTTAAAGCAATCAGTTTCCCTTGAGTTTTTCATTTAAGCAGTTAGATTTTACAGTGTGCTTGGATATTTGAATGTGTGCCAATATTGTCAAGTGCTGAGAAAAATAATATTAACAGTATTGGGGGGGGTACAGTCATGGTGGTGGTTAGCAGTGGATGTATTAGTCATCTGGATGGGTCATCTCATAAGAGCTTGACAGATTGGTTCTCATACCAAATATGGGCTTGTAGGGAAAAAGAAGCATTCAATTAGCTCTTGTTGTGCTTCTGTGTGGGAATGTAAATCAGCAGAATGTATAAAGTTGCCTTAAGTGTTTAGTGGCCAATATTTCTAGTGGATTTAAGTGGAGTATAGGACTTTTCACTAGGCTCTAAGCGTATGTTTGCTGTACTAACTAACTTTTTGAAATTCTTTCATCAGTGTTGCTTGTAAATGTAGGGGTGGGTGATATGGTGATAAATATTGAATTGTTATATAATTTGCTAATCTGGGAAGATTGTTGAATCGTGCTACAGTGCGTTAATTTATGCTCTGCTCGTCACCGTCAGTTTTACTGTAACACACGTCAGTGTTTGTATTAATAAACATTGGATTTAATGTACATTGATTTATGTAGCAGAAGTCTTCTGCAAAAAGTCAACAAAAATCATGCTACATTTATGCTAAAATCTAAATGGGGATCTTGGCTTAATAAAAATCATGATATGATAGTTTTACCATATCGCCCACTCCTGTTCCATTTGAGTTTAATTGCATCTAAAATATTGCATTATTGATGGCCATTTTGTGCCATTGTTTGTGTACGTCACTCAAACACAGACAATGGATAGGGTTGTGTCAAAAAAGCTCTAGGGTGTAATTATTAATATGACTTCCATACCAGATCACATGGGCTGGATGGAGGCAGATCATTTCCATTGGTGATGTCTAAAAACAAGGGAGCACCCAAAAGGAAAGAAGTGTGGCCAAGGAAATGGTAACTTATTTAAATTGTGTACAATATAATAATAATATTAAAATGAGTAGCATACTGCCCAAAAGAAGAGTACAAAAGTACAAATACAAGAGTTGAAATCAATACCAAATAGGACAAAACCATATGACTCACACATCATACAAATGCACTAAAGGAACCTAGTTATCTTTCACAAGCATGCAGATCTAAATGTGACTAAAACATGTAAAGTGTTTTTGAACAAAAATGTGAACTACTATATCTTGACTTTTCTACATATCACGAGTGGCTGGGGCATATTTAGCCAACAATGGGCTTGAGGCG
>JAVQKC010163799.1:0-10845 GCA_036025475.1 Philypnodon macrostomus
TTTTTTTTTTTTTTTTTTACATGCATAACAAAAACTTGTGTGTTTGATTTATAGCGGACGATAAACCGCGATGAGCTGCTGAAACAGGCGGAGTCTGTGATGCAGGACCTGGGCAGCTCCAGAGCCATGTTAGAGATTCAGTACGAGAATGAGGTAAGAATCATTTTCTGATGATTTTTATGGTGAAGTATTGTCCCACTTATACTTTGGCCTTTTGTAGGTTGGCACCGGGCTGGGGCCCACTCTGGAGTTCTATGCTCTGGTGTCTCAGGAGCTCCAGCGGGCTGACCTGGGCCTGTGGAGGGGTGAGGAGGTCACTCTGGCCAATCCTAAAGGTACGATACTTTCAATTCAGTAGAAATGAATTGTTTGTTACACTGTAGTTAACGGTTTCATTAGTAACTTGATAAACCACAACATAATTAATAATGTGTTTTAATATCATCCTACAGGAAGCCAAGAGGGAACCAAGTACATGTTCAGCTCCAGGGGACTGTTTGCCGTTCCCTTTGGCAGGACAACCAAACCAGCACATATAGCCAAAATAAAAATGAAGTTCCGTTTTCTAGGAAAGTTGATGGCTAAAGCTATCATGGACTTCAGACTGGTATATCAACTATCCTCTTTATACATATGGGCTTTTACGGCCGCTCATGTTCAGCTCTACAACTCAGCATGTTATTCTGCTTCTTACAGTTGGACTTGCCTTTGGGCTTACCGTTTTACAAGTGGATGCTGAGACACGAGATGTCCATCAGCTCACATGACCTGGTCAACATTGATCCTGCTGTGGCCAAGTCCATCCAGCACCTGGAGGACATCATCCGCCAGAAGAAGAGATTAGAGCAGGACAGATCACAGGTAAATGATGACTGTTTATTTGTAAGGCTGAATGGTTAAATCAGTCACTAAGTCTTTTGGTTTGATTTTATTAGACCCGGGAGACTCTACAGCAGGCGCTAGAGAGCCTGAACATGAACGGCTGCTCTGTGGAGGACCTGGGCTTGGACTTCACACTTCCAGGATTCCCCAACCATGAGCTGAAAAAGGGAGGCAAAGATATCCCTGTGACCATCTACAACCTGGAGGAGTACCTCAGGGTATGAGCCCCTGTCTCATGTCACTGATCAGTGCTGTTTCTGGATTGATTTTCTCACTGATTTTTCTTGTCTGTAGTTGGTGGTTTACTGGACTCTGAATGAAGGAGTTTCCAGACAGTTTGAATCATTTCGGGAAGGATTTGAGTCTGTATTCCCACTGCACCATCTGCAGTATTTCTATCCAGAGGAGGTAAACGCGCTCTGTGGACAAAAAAACATTAGAAATGCTTCAGTTTTATCTGGTTATTAAACATCTTAATGTCCTTCAGCTGGACCAGTTGCTGTGTGGCAGTAGATCAGAGACGTGGGATGTGAAGACGCTGATGGAGTGTTGTCGACCAGACCATGGTTACACACACGACAGGTGAAACGCCATACAATACATTAGGGTCACTGTGTTCAATCAATAGAGGCACTTTTAAGTGCTTCATTACAGGGATAGTTTGGTTTATATTTAAAAACCCTCTCGTCTTTCTCAGTCGTGCTGTGCGGTTCCTGTTTGAGGTGTTGAGCAGCTTTGATGCAGAGCAGCAAAGACTCTTCCTGCAGTTTGTCACAGGAAGTCCCAGACTGCCAGTCGGAGGTGAGTCACTGTGATAGTTAATGTAACTGGACACGTTTGTTTGTGTATGTGGCTAATCCTGGTACTCTTGATTGGCAGGATTTCGGAGTCTGAATCCTCCGCTGACCATTGTGAGGAAGACGTTCGAGTCGTCGGAGAACCCGGATGACTTCCTCCCGTCTGTCATGACGTGTGTGAACTACCTGAAGCTGCCTGACTACTCCAGCATAGAGATCATGAGAGAGAAACTGTTGACTGCAGCTCGAGAGGGCCAGCAGTCCTTCCACCTCTCCTGATTTATCACAGCTCACATTCAAATGCCTTCAACAGCGACTGATGAAATCATGACTTCCTCTTTAGTTTTTTTTTTTGTAATCACATACATTAAGGCTCTGTGTACAGCCTTATTGTTAGAGAAAGCAGCTTGCAGAAGAAATAAGAACTCTAAATATATATTTGCTGCCCCTGTCTCTCAAAAAAAGTATAAAAAGGTAAAAAAAAAAAATGGAAAGGTGTTCCATGACTCACAGAAGTTAAACTATAAAAAAGAGAGTAAAACCTATATCAGTAGTTGAGTAATGTTAAAAAAAAAGATGAAAACATCTGGGTGACATTTTAAACTGCATTGCTATGTGATATTTAAAAAAGGGATGTTTCCTCTCCGGAGCGACGGACTGTGGGATGAGGAGGAGGAGGAGGAGGTGAGGGAGGAGAGGGAGGGGGGTCCATCGAGCAAGCTAGGTTTACTTTAGCTCCAAAGATCATTTGTACAGACAAATTTGCAGACTTTGCTCATTCTACACATTTGATAGAATAGCTCTTTGTTCTCATGTCGTTCCTGGGTTTCGTCCGTTCGGTTCTGTATTATATCGGCCCCAGTTTGTGTGTTGCCTTTTTTTGGTTCGGCTTTTTCCCCCCTTGTGTGTCTTTGCTTCCAGTTGTGACAAAAGAAAGTTGCTGTCGGTTGAATGCGGGTAGTGATGAGTGAATTTATTATCATTTTTTTCCCCCTCTACCCGAGATGAGATTGTGTTCTGGCCTCCTTTATTCTAGAGAGCTTCAGCGATGTGTTGATCAGGTAAATTAGTTTTTTTGCTCCTTTTTAAAAGATAGAGTTTAGAGTCTTTCTGTTGGGCCCTACCTGGATGTGTAGGGTTTACTTGGTAGACCCAAGCTCCGAGCAACCCTCAACACATAAATGTAGCTGGGCACAAAGTTTTTGGCTGGTCTCATGTTATATTGTTTCATGGCCAGATATAATTTCAAAAGTTAATTTCTGGAGTTCAAAGTTTATATGCAGCCTCACATCCCTGTTGGGAGGTGGGAACGTCTGCTTTACCTTTTTTATTTTCTATTTGGTCTTCATTTCTTGCTGTTTTTTCTTTGCACTGCTGGCTTGGAACAAACCGTGGTGTGCACCTGCAGTCTGTGGCCAGGGGAGGGCGCCACTGTATGCTCTCCTGGCCCAATCGTTCATGTGCTGGTTTCTAAGATCTGCAATAATTTACTGCATCAGGTTCATGTTTTTACCTGAACATAAATAAAGTAACTGTTTGACTCATGCCTGGTTATTTGATTTGCTATATATTTTTTTAAATTATTTCAATATCGTTGTGGATGCTACCATTGTTTTGTGAAAGTGGGCTATAAAATGTAAATGAAATTCATCAATGTGGCACTGGTTAGGTTGCCCTGGCAACGAGAGCCGACTACAATTCCAGTTCAGGGAACTTGTTTGTTTAACAACTGCAGGGCCTGACTCTGCTTTATGTTTCCCTTTTCCCCCAAATTTTGCTGGGATTTGTTTTGAGTCTGCATGTCTTCCCCGTGTTACTGTGGGTTGCCTTTGAGTACTCTGGCTTTTTCCCACTGTCCAAAGACATCCACTTGTTGACCATTTTATTTTTTTATTTATTTAGTGCTCAGTTGTCTTGGTAGCCTGAAAATAAAAAGCATTTTTACATGTGTGAAAGCAAAGTGGCAATGAGCTAATATTGTGTTTATATTAATCTCAAATCTCAATCTTTGACCTCTGATTTTTTAGTAAGTTGTTCATAAACTCTAGTCTAGACATAGTGGTGTGTGGGGAGAAAAACAGTGGATGATCAACTGTCCTTCCTGGCCCAAAGGTAATCATCTTCAAAGTCACTTCAATCACATTTTGTCTTCGTTTTGATGCTTGGTTTGTCATTGACTTAATATGTTACAAAGGAATAAGCAGTCTGAGCTCAACAGGCAGATAATAGGCCTATCTAATAAAGTGGCCAGTGAATGTGAATGCCTCCATATTGCATTGCATGGATTTACTTTTGAATAACAAGCCTTAATGCGCTCGGTTAGTTACTGTCAGGTCTGATTACATCACCTCCATTGTAAACGTGACTGTCCTTGACATAATGCTGCCCTGTTATGTTAATAAGTCCATTCTAATAGACTGGGGCTTTTTAAAGCTACTCTGACAGATAAAGGCAAGAGATCGAGATTAAAATGCTAATGGGGAAATAATTGCAAAATCAGCTAAAAGGCAGTATTCAATATCCCATGTTATTATACAATGATAACCCATAGGCATATCATATTTCATAGCGTCATATTTAACTTTGATGGACTGGATGGCGTATGCTAAAGTGGTTGTGGCACTAGTATCAAATAATTAAAAACATATTTGTCTTTGGCGGCATCTAGTGGTTATATTGCATATCACAGTTCCATTTTCACCTGCCACTGAACTAAAAGGGTAATGTGACAAGTCTTGGGGTAACATATCAAATATGCGTTACATGTAGTGTGTCTATTTAGCACACATTTACAACAGATGCCCTTCCTGTAATGTTATCCATTTCAGACCTCTTACAGACAGGTGGGGGAGCTGAGAATTTGTTAACTGCAATTTTCTTTTATTATTACTGTTTAAGTAATTTATAATCTGAAATATGAATCACTACCCATCTTCTAGGGTCTGTGTCTGTCCCAGCTACATGCTTTTCCTACCCACTTATTCTTTATTATATTTTGGCATCCAATTATATGAAGATTCAACACCAGGTATGTATGTACCTTTCTAGACACTCAAAGATGCTTTACTTTGAATTGAGTAAATTCAAAATCAGTTACACACTGCTACCTCCCATGGGCAGACTGACAGAGACATGGGAGCTGGACCAATCCAACTGCCTCACCACGCACCACCAAACACACCTCAATCACATTTACACCTACACATTACAATTAAGTGACTTAACAGTTACACACAGGTGATGGTAAAGTACCTCTGTGCTACAGCTGCCCTGGGACAGACTGACAGAGACACAGCACACAACAATGACACTAACATATTGATGTATTTAGGTAAGGTGGGGGACGTGCCTTTGTCCAAGAACACATTGATAGTATGTTGTTTGTGAGAGGATCAAACCGCCATCCTTTCTAATATTAAGAAGGATACAGATCAGATCATTACATTTTTTATATTCATTTTACACAACAATTTCACTGGTGTTGTAATTCACATATTCATAGTAATTCTCCTAACCAGACTAATAAATGACGGCTTGAAAACAGCCTATAAGACTGTATATAAGACCCAATAATGCAGTTGTCTGTGGACAGAAGCCAGGAGCATGAAGGTGGTGTGTGTCGTCAGCGCCTTTCGTCACCACTCCCCCTCCCTCTCTCTCCCCCTCCCTCTCTCCCCCCTCCCTCTCCTCTGTACCTTCTCTCCTCCTCAAGCAGCAGCCAGTCCGCTCGCAGCCCGCCTACTCTACACAGCTCCTGCATCCAGCATCCCCGCCAACCGCCTTCTGTCTCCACCACAAGAAGAAACAAGAAGTCACTACCGGCTTTACCAAAGAAAACAACAAACAGCTCATCTGGGGGTGGCAAGATGGCACCTCCACAGCTGTTCTTCTCTTTCTTCTTCTTGGGGACCACTTTGGCATCTCCGTTCAATCTAGCCCCGGACACCCCTGCCCCGGCCGAGCCCGTTCCCACCCGGCCCACCCCCCGCCCGGACCCCTGCGAGGGGCGGCCCTGCCTGAACGGGGGGTCCTGTTTGGCCCTCACCTCCGCAAGGTTCCAAGGGGACACCTGGGATTACACTTGCACCTGCCTCCCGGGCTATACCGGGCGCAACTGTGAGGTATGGAGTTTGGTAAATTTGGTGTTTCAAGTGATTGCTTTCTCTTGGTTTGTCATACATTGTTGAGTTTGTTACATTGAAGACAGTAACATATCGCGATACATTGGGCTCAATTACAATATCCCGGTTCAGCAATAGGCACCTCCAACCCGAGAGGAAGAAAAAACTGCAATACTTCAAAACAATACATCATTTACAAATGCAAAGTTTTCACAATTCTATTTTTCCCAGCATATATACATTACAGTGCATTGCAGAAAAGATATGGCACAGACTTTATCTCGATAGTCAGATTAACAATATCGCTGTGTTCAAGACTGGACCTGTCCTGAGATTAATCAATGGTGATCAGAAAATAAAACATTTCACCATCATCTTCTATTTTTACTCAGTAGTCGCTAAAACTACCTGATACGTCACCGGGCCATCCATTCCAACACACAGGTCTGTGTCCAGAATAATGATGTTGTCAGAAGTGGTTTTGGAGTTTCTAGTAAGTTTGGTGACTTCTGTTTCATTCCAACAGACTTAATATATAAACCTTTGTAACAATTTATTGATTATTTCTCTCAATATTTCAGCTTGTTTCATCAATAATTCTTTATGTTTACTCAATGAATTCATGCAGTTGTCCCTCCTTCCACCCTGTATCAATTGCATTCTCATAGTACTACATTCAGGATCTAGCGGCTGGTACCACGTTATTATGAATATCTGGTATTTTCTTTGTGAATACATTTGCGGGTCCCGTGGCCTCAGACGTCAGTGCCTCATGTGTGTAGCTTTGGGATGCTGTTCGAATGGTCGCGTGTGCTGTCACCCAGACATGGAGATGAATGCTGGGGTTACCGTGGAAACAGGAGAGAAGAGCGCGGCACTGAGAGATGTGAGCAAAACTGAAGGTGTGTGTGTGTGTGTGTGTGATTGTGTGTGTGAGTGAGATTGTGTGTGATTGTGTGTGTGTGATTGTGTGATTGTGTGTGTGTGATTGTGTATGTGTGATTGTGTGTGATTGTGTGTGTGTGATTGTGTATGTGTGATTGTGTGTGTGTGAGTGTGTGATTGTGTGTGTGTGATTGTGTATGATTGTGTGTGTGTGTGATTGTGTGATTGTGTGTGTGTGATTGTGTATGTGTGATTGTGTGTGACTGTGTGTGTGTGATTGTGTGATTGTGTATGTGTGATTGTGTGTGTGTGATTGTGTATGTGTGATTGTGTGTGATTGTGTGATTGTGTATGTGTGTGTGTGTGTGATTGTGTGATTGTGATTGTGTGATTGTGTGATTGTGTGCGTGATTGTGTGTGATTTCTGTTTTCCCCTTTCTGCCATTGAAGATTGTGTTGGAAATCTTGTGTGGTTAATGCTTCTTTGCGGATACTAATTTGTGTTGTTGCATTTACATGGCACATTATATTTTGATTAAGCTCCACCTTCAAGTTATATACGTTGTCTATATGATCTACCTAGCCGCCAGAAAGTTACTTGGGCTGAGTGCATTATAAAAAAGTTCATATATATATAAAAAGTTTGTATATAGGCTGGATAAACATCACACTGAAAATAGCCAGTTACTCGCAGGGCTAACACATCTTATGCATTGGCTAGATTTACCATACACAAATCTAAACCTAACTACTCTTCTATATATTGCATTGTCCTAACACACACACTGCTCTCTGTCTATCTGTATTCTGAGTCATGCTGAGGTAAAAGCCTGAGGATGCATGCTGCTGTAACGTCACAAAGGACAGAGGACAAGGTGACCGTCTGGGTGAACTTTAGCGCAGCGGCCAACAGGTGGCAGCCATGGCCCCCTTGTGTTTCCACGTGAATATGCAGGCTGGACAGGGCCATTTATCTCCCTGCAGCTTGTATGTGTGTAAGTGGGAGACAGTTGGACCTGCAGGCTGTGATGATGACGTCCAAAGCATTTTCAAAGAGAGTCCTTGTCCTCTTCAATGTCTCCTTGGCTGTCCCGGTTATTTGCCTCAAAATAGGCAAAAAGAGTCGCCTGTTAAAGCAGCTTCAACCTACATACTAAATTGCATAATCCGAGAAGATCCTAAATGTCCTTAGCAAGGTTGCAAAGTTTTAAATACAAAAAGACGTATGTCCTAAGATGGAACCTTGAGGAACTATTAATTCTACAGTGGTTGCTAGTTCTCCATGGTAACTGCGACAGAGGGCGTATAAGAACCGGGGAAAGACCTTGCTAAAGCTAAATGATAGTTAGGACCTTAGTTTAGTAAAAACTATATGGATGCATGGCCATTAGAAGAACGGGGACAATGGATAATGTATACAAAAATACAAAAAAAATGAATGAATTAGTTGCCCCTTTGTAGTATAGGGGCTTCCACGGTTCTTGCAATGCTTTTTTGGGGGAGTGTGTGGGAATTTGAGATCTGGTTTTGGCACAGTAATGTTTGTCTGTTTGTCTGTGAGCAACGCAAGAACTACTGGACGGCTTTTCAGATAAGGTCAGGAATGACACAAGGAACAACTGATTAGATTTTGGATCCAAGATTATTATTATTTTTTTTATTTTACTTAATTGATTTTACTTAGTTGATAAAATTTTGGGCGTAATCTGTGAAAATGAGCTGCCTTGGCGAAGTTCTGTGGTCTCTGAGTGCATCTTGATTTTGGGTATAGTCCTGATACGAGTATGAGTATAAATGGTACTTGGAGAGATATGTACAGTGTAATATTAAGTGCTTTTTCGAAACACAGAGTTTTAATATATGCTTCGATTTGAAATATATGACACAAATGCAACACAAACCTGACTATACTGTCCCGGTAAAGTACTCATTTTAGGTCCAGTAAGAGTCCTAAGTGGAACTATTGATTCTCGCTTGCTCTGGTTGCTGCTTCTCCATGGTAATTGCAGCAGCGGTCGATTCAGATTTTGTTAATGACCCGATTGGCTGAATGTACATGGCTAGTGTCTCTGTCCAGGGCAGGGAGGAATGCCAAATTCTGGATTTTAGTAAAGAAACAATGTTGTATGTCACGTTCTGTATGCCAGTGGTTATTAAACTACAATGAGCTGAAGTCAGGACTAACCTTGGTACAGTAAAATAGGCATTACTGGACAAACAGTGATTAAATCAGGCCTAAACCAGTTCAAAATCTGATTAAAAACAGGTTTAAACCAGTTTTAATGGAGTTCGAAACCAGGACTGAACCAGGAATAAACCAGGACTGAACCAGGAATAAACCAGGAATGAACCAGGACTGAACCAGAACTAAACCAGGAACTAAACCAGGTCTAAACCCTGTGTTAATTAAGATTAGTTCAGGTTTAAATAGATCTAAATCAGAACTAAAGGACTAAATCAATGCTGAATTAGGACTGAACCAGGAATAAACCAGAACTAAACCAGGACTGAACCAGGACTAAACCAGGTCTGAACCAGGAATAAACCAGGACTTAACCAGAACTAAACCAGGTCTGAACCAGGAATAAACCAGGACTTAACAGAACTAAACCAGGAATGAACCAGGACTGAACCAAGAATAAACAAGGTCTAAACCAGTTTTAATGGAGTTCGAAACCAGGAACTAAACCAAGATTAACCAGGTCCAAACCATGTGTTAACCACAGTTATTTCAGGTTTAAATAGCTCTAAATCAGAACTAAAGGACTAAAGCAATGCTAAACTAGGACTGAACCAGGAATAAACCAGAACTAAACCAGGACTGAACCAGGACTAAACCAGGACTGAACCAGAACTAAACCAGGACTGAACCAGGACTAAACCAGGACCGAACCAAGAATAAACCAGGACTGAACCAAGAATAAACCAGAACTAAACCAGGACTGAACCAGGACTAAACCAGGGCTTAACCAGAACTAAACCAGGACTGAACCAGGACTAAACCAGGACTGAACCACAACTAAACCAGGACTGAACCAGAACTAAACCAGGACTAAACCAGAACTAAACCAGGACTGAACCAGGAATAAACCAGGAATACATTTTTAGCCTCCACCAGCACTAAGGACTAAACATAATACCACCACTGGTACCCTTGGCACAGCTTGACAACCTCTGCCTCCTTTATTCTTCTTCCATTATCTCTCACACCTGAAGTATATTCCACAAAATCGGATTTACTTTTTAATCTGTCTAACAAAATTACAAAAGGTTTAGGATTAAAACACATTTTTCCAAATGATCATGCTAATGCGCTAACCCTGCTGTGAGCCTCCCCGCGGTGCACATCCAACGCCACAGCTCCACAAAAAAACTAAACCCACCCGGCCCTCGCACTTGTTCAACTTGGTTTAATACCGAGCCGCCATTTTTTTTTACAGCCTCCGAGCTGTTTGGTTCCAGTGAGTTATTAGCGTCTCAGCGCCGAGCTTATTTATTATTGAAGGGCATGCCATAGTGATGGATTTGGTAACTTGCTCTGGTACACAACTAAACAGTCATCTTCAGGAGCTTTAGCGTTATCTACAGTCAGAGATATGCAGGCAGTGGATCATTATGCACTCCATGAACATGCGGGCAAAAATCAAAGGAGTTGTGGGTTCAATCTTTGGGTTTGCTGATACAGTCTAAAAATGCTGCCACCTGTTAACCTAAAACATAAGACGCCTCATTCATCTATAGCGAATACATCTGCCAGTCCAGCAGACTGAAGAAGTCTGCTGGACTGGCAGATGAAAGCTTCAACAATCAAAACCTTGTCCAGATGCCCTTTTTCAACTTTTAGAATGACCTAAAACATAGTTGAATTTAAAAATATCTATTTTATTTTATTTGTATAGCCCTATATCACAACAAAGTTGCCTCAGATGGCTTCACAGAAAGAGATGTATGTAAACAATATGTTTATTGTTCATTGCAAACAATAAACAAAGTTAATAGACAATCAAACACACAAACAAAAAAGGACTGTCCCAGGACATCCCCTGTCCTTAGACCCTCCATCATGCATTTATGGGAAAAAGAGAAACCTTAGGGAGAACCACATGATAGAGGGACAGGCTGTAGATGTGTCCAGGACTGATGGATGAGGTCCTTGTGCT
>JAVQKC010163815.1:0-10294 GCA_036025475.1 Philypnodon macrostomus
AAACAAATACCTTGAGGTTAAATTTTCTAATAAATATTAAGCAATAAAGAGACAGTACAAATTGTTTTATTAAAAAAAAAAAAAAAAAAAAACGCACAGTTTTAAATGAAGCGTTAGACACACTATAATAATAATTTAATAGAATACACTTTAGTTACCCTTTTATAATGCTTTATGTACACATTCCTCCTTCCAAATATGTTTAACAGTCAGCTCTGGAGAATGTACAATCAGCAGGGCATAAAGTACTCTAGGCTGGATTTCCAGCTTTTGGAAAAAAATCAAATCCTAGCTGTGCAAATGACAGCAGAGTATGCTCATGTGAGTTGATAACAGTATTCACTATCCTCAAATTGATAACTACAACACTGCAGTCACTGACTACTAATCTGACATCTATAACACACCAGAACACAGGGAATTTCAGTAGTTTTGCTAAAAAAATAAAATAAATCCTGGGCAGCAGCACTATTACTTAATAGTATTCTAAATAGACCTATAAAAAACATAAGTTTTGACTTTTTATTGTCTTTTGTCTATTTATTTTATTTTATAATTTTAAAAAAGAGAAATATGACCAAACTGTGCTTATATTTTACCCTAACCTGACAGCAGGTAAAATATTTTGTCCTATAAACTGCCCTAAACAAACAGGAAAATACACCTTATTTGTAAAAAATGCCAGGATTTTGTATTTTTTTAACTGTATCAGTGTATTTGTACAGTTCCTAAAAGACTCAGAGGAGCAGAGCAGGATTTAAATAACCACAGCCTCAGCCTGAGCTCTTTATATAACAGTCTCATTCAGACAGTGTATGGCAGAAGGTATTACTGACAAAGACATCAAGCTCTTTTAAAATAATTCACTTAGAATTGACTTTGCACATATGGCGCATATGATCTGTGCCAACAGTAAAAGCCTCATATTTGACAGAAGGCAGGCGGAACTTTTGGAATACAATGCTTTTATAGAAGCATATAATTCCGAACTCTTTTAGTCTCCCCTGTTTGGCAGGTCCTGGACCATGACCAGTGAGTCACCGGGCTGACAGAGTTATTTAAACCTCTGTACCCATCATTTAAATGATCCTTCTGCATATTGTTTTATGACTAACACTATCATATGTACAGATATTTATAAATGCATAATGTGTCCAGCTATAACAAAAATACATTGACTGTACCAGTATTTCCTGTTAACACCATTAAGCAGTCTGCTCCAATCTCCACAAAGCAACGCAAACCAGGTCATGTCTGTCCCACATCCATCTGTCCTGTGCTCTTCTGCTGTGGACACACAAGTCCTTCACACTCCATGTTAAGGATCCACTTCAAGAACTCACACGCACGGCTCACAATGTAGGTAAAAACACACTTTACTTGAATATCAAATGGCAGAAATTAGAGAGATACAAGGCACTAGGGTGTGGCTAGAACACTTGGCAAACCAACAAGAGCTTGCACAGAGACAGGGGAAGACCAAGACTAAATACACCAGGAGAGGGAAGACACAGGTGCAACACATTAGGGTGGGGTCAGCAATCACTGAGGCGGGAACAGGCAAGGGCAGGAAGTAACTCTGAAACGAGAGGAGAGGTCAGACAAAAGGCAAAATAAAACAGGAAATGGACAGGACACAAACAAACAACAAAACTGTCACATAACCCTGACAGTACCGAGGAACGAGGGCTTGAGCCAAAGGCACTCCCACTTCCTCCTCCAGGTTGGGAAACAAAGGTGGGTGATACCCATACGCACAGTGAAAAGAAGACAAACAAGAGGCAGAGGTGGGTAGTGTGTTGTATGCATATTCAACCCAAATGACAAACATAGACTGTGGCTCCAATGAGGGAACATAAGGCTTTCCAGAAACGGGAAATAAACTGGGGACACCGGTCAGAATCAATGTCTTTAAGGAAACTGCCACTCCTCTAGGGCCACCTTGACTGCCAAGAGTTCTCGGTTACCAATGTCATAGTTCCTTTCTGCCAAGGTAAGCACATGGGTGGAGTTTATTGTCCTTGCCTCCATCCCTACATCTGAGGCATCCATATCCACAACAAACTGTAGCTGAGGGTCTGGGGCTGAAGTGAAACACTTCTTAAGGTTCAGAAACGCTCGTTCAGCCTGAGAGGACCACACAAACTTTATGCTTGGGGAGGTGAGAGCATGAAGTGGAGCAGCAATGGTACTGAAGTTATGGATGAACAGTCTATAGAAATTTGCAAACCCCAAAAAGCGCTGTAGATACCTTCTATCAGGGGGTGTGGGCCATTGAGAAACCACACTAACCTTATTGTGGTCCATCTGAATACAGTCCAGGGAAATGACAAAATCAAGGAAGGTGACCGAAGAGGCATGAAATTCCCACTTCTCCGCTTTCACGTAGAGCTGATACTGTAGGAGTCGCTCGAAGACTAGACTTACATGGCGGATGTGTGATCGCTCATAAAAAGGAGAGAAGATGAGAATATTATCAATGTACACAAAACACAAAAAATGTTCAGCATGTCCCGGAGGACATCATTCACCAAAGCCTGGAAGACAGCTGGAGCATTAGTTAATCCAAAAGGCATAATCAAATATTCATAATGCCCACTAGGTGTATTAAAAGCAGTCTTCCATTCATCCCTTTCCCTCCTCACAAGGTGATAGGCATTGCGTAAATCGAGCTTGGTGAAGATCTTAGCCCCCTTTAATAGCTCAAATGCAGCGGAAGTAAGAGGAAGGGGGTACCTGTTCTTAATAGTGATATCATTAAGGCCCCGATAATCTTTCTTCTCCACGAAAAATAAACCTGCACCAGTGGTAGAGGAGGATGGGCGGATTATTCCAGCCTACAGGGACTCAAATGTTCTTGTCCATAACTCCTTTCAAGAGCGGAAAGGCGGAGAAGAAGATCCAGGTAACAGGTCAACAGCACAATCATAATCCCTGTAAGGTGGTAGGGAGGTGGCATGGCTCTTGCTAAAAACCCTTCGTAGGCTGTGGTAGCACACAGGTACAGAGGACAGGTCTTGGGGAAGACCAAGACTAAATACACCAGGAGAGGGAAGACACAGGTGCAACACATTAGGGCGGGGTCAGCAATCACTGAGGCAGGAACAGGAAAGGGCAGGAAGTAACACTGAAACGAGAGGAGAGGTCAGAAAAAAGGCAAAATAAAACAGGAAATGGACAAGACACAAACAAACAACAAAACTGTCACATAACCCTGACACTCCTCCTAGAATCAGAGTGTAACAGAATATATACTTGACAACTAGGCCTGTGCTGTTGTCCCCGACAGCAAGGTGTATATCGGCAAAACGGCCCCATACGTCTGCCACAACTGGCACCAGCAGGCACCTTAATCAGACATTGTGGGATTTCTAGCGGCTTTTATATTGTTAACAAGGATTTAACAGGCAGCGCCCCCAAACCATAACAAACATGGGAAGGGGCTAATTGACTTTTTTGATTTGTCTGAATGTTTGTGAAGAATGTTTTTGCCAAATTTTGTAAAAATACCTAAAACTACATTCCTCTTTCAGTCTGTAGGGGGTGCTATAGAGCCATCATATTGGTTAGATGTGTTCAGAGCCGGAGGGGGTAATTAGGTATTTCAGGTTTGAGCCTAATCGGGCAAAGTATGTGCAAGTTATGATGACGCGAACGACGTGATTCCATAATATCGTTATTTCGCCGATATAATCCCCAGGGAACCTCTGCTAATTTCTCCACTTATTAACCCTATCTATCCGATGCTGTTGGCACAGACATGGCTGCATATGTGCTGTTTTTGTTACTATAGTTACTCGAATGTGTGTACTAGACAAAAAACAGAGAAGCTGTGGTCAATAAAGAGTATCCTTTATATTCCAGGTGTGAGAGGGAGACATGAAGGGTGGCAGCGATGGTGTCTGAGGTGGACCTGTTGGACCTGTAGGCCTACTGCAGGGGGTCAGTAGTGTCTGGTATACTGCTATGAATATGGGACAGCACCAATCTCTCCAAGCACTTCATGATGATTGGAGTGAGTGCCACTGGCCTCTAGTAATTCAGGCAGGATGGAGGGTTCTTCTTGGGGAGGGGAACGACAGTGGTGGTCTTGTAGCAAGTGGGGACAGTGCTGAGGGTGAGAGAAATGTTGAAGATGGAGGTCAGAACATCAGCCAGCTCGTTAGCACATGCTCTGAGGGTATGTTGTCTAGTCCTGCAGCTTTGCAGGGGTTGATCTTCCTCAGAGCTTTGTGTACCTGGGCTGATGAGATGACCAGTGGGGGAGAGGGGGGTTCAGTGGCCGAGTTATGCGTGTGCTCTGGGGGGGTGGTGGAGGTCTCAATGTAGGTGTAAAATGCATTGAGGTCATCTGGCAGGCTGTCTGAAGAGTTGGTGGAGGAGCTACGGCTGTGCCTGTGGTCTGTTATGTCTCCCAAGCATTGCTACATTTTCCTGGGGTCAGCATTAGAGATGAAGCCTTCAGTCTTCTCTCTTTGCTTCCTCTTGGCCGCTCTTGTGGCCTTCTCCAGTCGGTACTTTGCAGTTTTGTGCTCGGCCTCATTGCCAGATCTGAATGTGACAGAGCGAACACGCAGAAAGTGCAGTATCTCACTGTTTACCCAGGCCTTCTGGTTGGGGAACTTCCTCACTTGTATGCTGGGCACAATGTTCTCAACACAAGTGTTAATGTACCCAGACACATACTCAGCATATTCATCCACTCTGACCTCCCTAGAGTCCTCCCTAGTGGCTGCAGCTTTGAACACATCCCAGTCCGTTGTAGCAAAACAGTCCTGCAGAGTGTTCTCAGCCTCTGGTGTCCACAGTTGAACCTGTCTAGTGACAGGGTTGGATTGTTTGAGTCATTGTCTGTAAGCTGGGTACAGAAACAAAGAGATATGGTCAGAGTCTCCAAAGGGGGGCGGGGTGCATTCCTGAGTGCGCCACGTATGATACTGTACACATGGTCCAGAGTGTTCTTTCCACAGGTGGGAATGTCCACGTGCTGGTGGTATTCAGGAAGTACAGTCCGTAAATTGCACTGGTTGAAATCGCCGGCAACAATAAAACCAGCATCAGGATGATAGAGCTTGCTGAGTGCCGATTGCTGTAGTTGGCCCACGGGTGGATGTAAACAGCAGCCAAAAACACGTAAATTCTCTTGGTAGGTTTAAGGGACGGCATCTCAGCAGTAAAAACTTCAGATCTGGCGAACAGTGCTTGTATACAGTCCGTACATCACTACACCACGAGATATTGACATATACGCACACACCTCCTCCTGTCGTTTTACCAGAGGTTGCAGTCCGGTCTCCCCGGTGTCGTGAATGAGTCTCTAGCTGAACATCGGAGCCCAGGACGTTCCCTGAAAGCCATGTCTCACAGAAAATGAGGGCGCAGCACTCTATTATTTCCCTTTGCGATGTGATTCGAGCTTGTAGTTCGTCCAGCTTGTTCTCCAGAGACTGAACGTTGGGTAGCAAGAGGCTGGGTAGCAGTGGTCGGCTAGCGCAACCTTTTAGCATAGCATGCCCACCACTATTGCCTCGCTTTTTGTCGCTGTCTCAGAATCGCTCTCCTGGGGTCCGCGAACTCACTCGAGGTCGGTGCTTCAGGGCCTTCCTGGGGATGGTGGCGGTGGCTGTGAGGGCGCACAATGAGTTGTAGCTCAGGTGGTATACATCTAGTAAAAGTTTGTTGTAAAGTAGCAATGTCCAATAATGCCTCTCTGCTGTATGTCTGCAGTGCATGGCATTTGTGCACTACGTTCAAAACTTAAAAGACACACAAAGCGGCATCCAAGAGCGGAGCGAGCAAACACGTCTGCCCCGGGGGGCCACAGGTCTGTTCTCATCAACATCAAAATCAAAATATTTACTATACATTCCTGTATTGTTGCGTACTTGCTGCCTCATAAAAATGCTTTGGTTTAAATTTTTGTTGCGTAAAGTTTTGTTCCTGTCCATATTTTTGCACTAAAAAGCATGACAAATTATTTTTGGTTTCCTGTTATCATAAACTCTCACTACTCTCATCTACAGTGATGCATACAAACTGTGAGATCTTGAAATCTGAAGTTGTACTGAAAATAATTAAGCTAAGTTAAACAACCATTTTCATGACAATTTTACAGGCAAAAAAAATAACAAATAATCCAGGCAGACCATTAAATATGTCTAGGGGTCAAAGGGTTAAAGGGATCATACACCTAGACCTTAAAGGAGTATTTATCTGCTGCGCCTGGCCCTGAGGCGAAAGCTAATTTGTTTATTCTGAAAGGTCAGTGGCCCGAAACGGTGAGGCTCACAAATCCAATACTGCAGACTACATTGAGAGTCCCTCTGTGTGTGCACTCATTTGTTACAGACGAACCATGAATCTGTGATTTGTTGTGACTTTAGCCTCCAGAGTCTCCAGTGCCCATGGAGCCAAGGAGCAGATGGGTGTGGCTCAGGAGCACTATTGTCATGTGACAGAGAGAGTCAATCTCTTAGTACTGTGTTCACTATAACTCCCCTTTATAGTGTTTGCTTCTAAGGACTCTATAAAGATGTTGCTAAATCACACACATACAGAGACCAGAACTGAAAGGGCCATTATCAAATATAATTACAAACTGTGCATTAAAGTTACAATAGATTCAAAGCATCATTTACGCCAGTGGTTCCCAACCTTTTTTTCAAGGGGCCCCAAAATTTTATCTGTGGATGGAGACCTCCATCACCCAATAGTCTCCCTGACAAACACTAATACAGGAAAAAAAATATTTGTTTATATATATTTATAAAAATGTTAATGCATAAGAACATAACCTAAACTAACTGTGCACAGGTGCAATAATATTGTGACTTTTCTTGTAAAGTTGGCTGCATGTTTTGTATACTGTATTTAAGTCGCATCAGTCAAACAATGCGTCATGAAGAAGAAACAAACATATATAGTCACACTTCACAAAATCTAAGACCACAGACATTTAATCTGGAAAGGCAATTCATACAACTAACCTTAAGGGCACAGACACGCCTACACAGATATCTACAGACACATCTGCACAGATATCTACAGACACACCTGCGCAGATGTCTACAGACACACCTGCACAGACGTCTTAAGACACACCTGCGCAGACGTCTACAGACACACCTGCACAGACGTCTACAGACACACCTGCACAGATGTCTAAAGACACACCTGCGCAGACGACTACAGACACACCTGCGCAGACGACTACAGACACACCTGCGCAGATGTCTACAGACACACCTGCGCAGACGTCTAAAGACACACCTGCGCAGACGTCTACAGACACACCTGCACAGATGTCTACAGACACACCTGCGCAGACATCTACAGACAGACCTGCACAGATGTCTAGAGCAGAGTTTCTGCTAGACTTTTATTTTGCCAAGGTTGGAAAATCATTTAAATGAATAAACGGTCATATTTAAACTGTATATAAAACATAGGCTAGTTAAAAATAATTAGGCTTATGTGTTAAAAACAACCATCTATATTGTGCAGCATGTATTTTAACAGTAGTTTTGCTAAACATTAAATAATAACTAAAGTAACAAAGGCAGATTATTAGGCCTAATTAATTACCTGGAACAGGCCAGTGAATGCAACTTTGGTTCATATTTTATTTGCGCCGTGTCTTCATAGCCTGAAAATGGAGGCTCACTGGCTTCACTGAAAGAGGCATTACTTGTAAACTGACTTGTAGATGGTATTTTTTAAAAACAAGCAAGAGACGATTGCATCGACATGGTTTGCTAATAAAAGCGACGGTCAGGTTACTGACTAGAGTCGCGCCATTATAGATGGGGTCACGGGTTGTTCATCATGTTATCAGCATCAGATTAAATATCATTTAATAGGCTAATGTTGGGCTAGATAAGAGCCTATTGCATGTTATATCCCGATAAATGTATAAGAATAATTCAGCAAATCTTTGTTTTAATTTACATATATATTTTTCACCGGCCAGCCTGACCGAGGACGTTTATTTTTTCCGGCCAAATGTATATTTTATCGGTCAAAAGCATGTGCCGGCTAATGAAAATTCTGGTCTACAGACACAAAGAAGAGCAAACCTAAAGAAACGAGTGAATCAGATCTTAGAGGGTTAAATACATCAGACTCACTTGTTTGAGATTTTATCCTCCGCTACAGCAGTAGGCTCCTGTGTAGCTGATAGTTTCCTAATACGTGATCATATAGAGAAATAAATTTTCATTTTCCTTTCTGTATTAACTTTAGATCATTACTACCATTTCCTCTTTATAATCTACGCTAGTTTTGTGATTATATCTGTCAATTTTAACGATTAACTTGAAGCAGTTCTGGCAATGTAAAAAACAAAAACAAAATATGAAGTTTAACATATTTAAAAAAGACAGGAAAACAACAGCCTTAAAAATACCCAGTGATGCCAACTCAAAATGTGATGTTACCCCAATAGATATTTTTGTTCACATTATTTGATGTAAAGTAACTGATGTAATCTGGTTACACTTTTACACATTACAAAATAAAAGAATAGTTTGCAAAAATATTACTTGGACAAAATACATTTTGAGAGAGCGTTTTTATTAAGTAATTTATTAGTGTCATTTTTTAAATTATAGTTTGCACTCAGTAAGGAGGGCATTGATCATGGATTGATAAACTCTTCCATTCACGTCACCACCAGTGTGTGATTGTGGTGTGAATGAATAATGGACTCAAAAATGCAGTGCTTTGATAAAAACTTGTGGTATTGAAAAGCAAAGTATAAATAATTTATTATTATTATTAATCTTTGTTGTCTGAGTTTTCAGTTCATGTTGAGATAGCTGGAGTTTGTGTTTTCTTCAAAGTTTGCAGGGGTATATTTTACAATATTTTTTTTCTGCTGATTTGATGACTTTCTACAGTACATTTTTGTCCAGAGCAGAGCACCAATCACACCAGACACCGATACACTTTTAATAAATTTAGACTTATTTTGTTCATGTAGTCATTTTGCAGCCTTCAGAGCAATACTGTACATTTCGTTGTACAAGTATCTATGTCATTCAAGCTTATTGTTGACAGAACATGTCTCTAGGAACCCTCTATGTGTTTCCTAACCCTTACAAATACATACAAATGTATTTTACTTTTTGAGTTATTGTATTCACATTTTAGGTCATTAAATATATAGTTTATGGGCTTCCTGTAGTCGTCTACTGCCTGGTAGTGGTTTGCCTAAGTTAGGATCTAAAAAGTCAAGATGGGAATGGAGGCAAAGTGTTTAGTAATGAATGGATTCATTTAAAATAAACAGTTCCAGTGTTATTAATTTCACATAATGACTGTATGCACATCTCATTGATTCTTCTAAAAATACAAGCTTGTGGATGTTGTGCAGTCTGATTACTGACAATAGTTATGGCCTACTGAAATTATGTGATGTGTGTGACCAAATGAAAGTCTGTGTTCAGCAAAATGTGTATGTTTAAATATTTTAGGCTTAGAATTGTGGAACTGGGTTGTGAAGGCAGCAGTCTAAACAAAGATACTTCTATCTTCTATTTAGACACAAGAGAGACCTCAGTAAGAGACCGCTTCCCAACCAAAACCAAAATGAGTTCAAGGAGGAGGAGGGTTTAACAGGCCTATCAGCAATGTGAACTCTTTCCCAGTAATAAATACTGATATGGGCTATTCACAAATTAAGTTATATCCCAAACAAACCAAAGCCCACTTTTAAAAGCATTAGACATGCTTGATTAAATGCCATGTTAGGACTAAGTGTGAGCTAAACAGAAGTATTAATTATGCAAAGTCTAATGGAGACTGTAGAGTATGTTAATGGACAACTTTAAGGTACTTATTCAGCCACCACTTCAGCACCTTTCAGCTGTTCAAAGTTTGTGTAAAAATCCCATTTAATGGTTTTTGAAAGTACTCCACATTATTGCTCATTATTCAGGTTTTACAGGTTTAAATAGAAGTAAAATAATAATGAATGAATAATTAAATATCCCGATTATATTTGGCTGCAGTTCTTTACAGAATTGACTGATTAAGAAAAACAATCAAGCTTTAAACGCAGCTTTCCCCCCACCACAGTCAAACATTGAAATCATGTGCTAAAATTCTGCAGCAAATTTCTGGAATGGAGGTGCATCATGTGTGAGTGTATCAGCAGCAGTAGACCCCTCACAGAGGTCAATATGAACCATTCATCAACATGACACAGTCCTGTGCCAGAGCTGTGTGGCATTCTTGCACCTTCTGTCGCTCATGAACATCAGTGCTGTGGTCCCTTCTTCATCAGGGCTGAACA
>JAVQKC010163835.1:0-12305 GCA_036025475.1 Philypnodon macrostomus
ATATATATATATATATATATATATATATATATGGCCGACCTGGTGCCTCTGTCATAAACTAAAATTTGGTCAATTGTACCCTCTCTGCTCTTCAAATCCCAGCATATGATTTTATTAAACACATTCAATCAACCTTTACTCTGATCTCTGGATTGAATTTGTTGCTCAGGGAGCTCTAACAATGGGCCCAAACATGACATCCATTTGAAGCACAGCACTAGTAGAGACTGTGGCACAGAGACACAGAAAATAGTCAACACTTCACAAAATGAAAAGAAAGTAATAATTGCTGATTTATGCCTGCGACAGGCTTTTACAGTCTGAAGAGATTAATTTATGAGGATGAAAACACATAATTGGCTGAAGTCCAGTTCTTAGCAGCCTAATGTGGCAGATTATGGGGTTATGATGCTCTGAATAAACATTAAAAATGATCTGTTGATTGTAGATAAAGTGAGAGCCACTCCATGAGTTGATACAATGGGGTCTTTTATTCCTGTTGTACTTTGGCCGCTGTGCATGCCAGATTATAGATTGCCATTTGAGTTTGTGGGTTCTGTTGCCTATAGATTTGACATGTTTATAGTCTTGGAAATAGTCACGCTCATTCAGAACCTTTGACCACATTGGACATAATTTGAGGAAAATGGATGTCGGTCAGTTCAATTGTCAGTTTTATAGCTGTCTTTTAAAAAAAAAAATCCCCCCATAATCACAGAATGCCATAAATGTGGGAAAAGCTGAGATCCACCCTTGCTAATTTATTGGGAAGACTAATGTAGCTAACATGTTTCATATTATGTCATATTGTGTGTTGAAATATATTGATGTAAATGAAGGAAATGGTCATCTTAGCTAATGCTGCCTTTCTATTAACTATACTACTAACTATTGTATCTTTTTCAAAAAAATTTACATGATTTTTTGACATGGTTTTATGCAGAGAGTCCAGTAAATACTTGGCACCACAACAACCATGCAATGTCACCTAATTTAGCTCACATGCAGTAAAAGAATTCTTCCAATTAAACTGGCCAGCGAGTTTCATGAAGTTCTATGTCTACAGTGGTGACATCTGAGTGACTGCCATGGTTTGGAAACAGTCAAAATGCCCACTCACAAATATAGCTTCAACACTCATTTTTTACAGCAGACTACGCCCTCCTCTGTTGTACTCTATCAGCATGTCAATATATTTTTTCTTCTTTCTGTGCAATTCAATTTAGCAGCACATTGACAGCCCTGTGTCATGGAACCACAATGTCAAAATAATTACAGCTCTTAGAAAGGCAACATTCAGGGTGTGAAGAGGCTTTGCAGTGCTCTCAAGCAATGGGCCATTAGTCGAGGTCTGAGAAATGAATGCTTCATTGTCCATGCATAGATTATCTGCCATTTTGCAATATAGTTTTTGAGGAATTTCCCTCACCAATTTGTGTCAAAAGTGCGAGGCAGTTTCATATAACATGCACAAACATGACCACAATTATTATAACCACCTATTGAAAATATTTATCCCCACGTACTGCCTTGTATTGATCAAGTTCAATCAATTGGGATGCACAGTGGCTTTGTCAAATTGCATGATTCGGTTGCTCACACAATCATTAAATGATCTTTTTTTATATGGTTGCTTTGGAAGTCTTCCAATAAAGTCCCTGTTAAGTGAACCACTGTGAAGTGTGATGTAGGTCAAGTCGTGATTCAACTTTTTATACATGTGTATCTTGGTGGTGATGCAAATCAAGTGTTGACGTTGACATGGTCGGAAGCCGGAGGATGATACCCATTGACACAACTATTTTTCTACCCTTGGGTTGTATAATCAAAATGACATGACTATATGTTTTGACAGTTGCAGATAGAAAGCTATAGATTCTGCTTTTGCCCGTGCAGCTAAGTGAGCCTAGTGCATGCATGGCTCTGGTGAATAACTAGGACATCAGTAATGAGTTTTTACTGCAACACAAGCAACACTATGATCTATTTCAGTGGTTCTCACCCTTTTCACACCACCTCAGAATATGTTTGGCTCCCCAAGTAACTTTGTTGAACTAATTAGGAATAATCCAGGTCTAAACCAAGGAAGACGCATAAATCAAAACTGACAAAACAGGGACTAGACCAGGACTAAACCAGGAATAAACCTCCGAGAATGTTTGTCAAAGTATCATTTTAAACAAGGTCTAACACAGGTCGAAACCAGGACTAAAGCAGGCCTAAACTGTTGCTATTAACAACAGTGGACCCACAGTTTAACAACCAGTGATGTATTTAAATGTTCCCGTGAAAGCTTACCACATTGCACAGTGCATATGTGACAAAATATAAACAGGAAAAAAAGCCTTATAAAAGAGGGTGGCATTTTCGGAAATCTATTACATTGTTTGCCGGCTAAAGCTACCATTACATTCCCTACGACACACCCACGAACCAATCCAACCAATAATGTCCCAATCAATCTTATCTGCTCCCCACATGTCTGCACACACTCACACAGTCGATGCTTATAGGAACGCGTTGATTAGCAGTAACCTAGTTCAATACTATCCACCACATGTAGGTCACTATAATCTAGGGCCCATGCAGTGTGTGTGTGTGTGTGTATGTGTGTGTGTGTGCATTTATTATAATGGGTTTGCTGTAGATCTGCTTTGTGGCAAATAGTAGCAGGCTTGCCTCAAACTGGGATTTCAAAGCTGGCTGAGGTCAAAACATCACGGTGCGGACACAATGGAATAGGCTTTACACACTATATACACTAGATGGATATGCATGTATTATTTATTTTACTATACAGGAAGAGCTATTATTGCTACATGTTTCTATAGATTGGCAACAGCAACAATACATGGTCTCAATTATTCATGTGCATAATACAGTACATGACAGTGTCAATGCTTCCGACAGAGATTTCAGTGATCAGTATACTAGCAGTACTGACTGACTACATTGTTTTCACATATAAGAGGAAAGTTGAGTTAAGTTGATCAGCTAATAAAGAAAATAATTTGGTATGTACTGTATATTTTTTGGACTGTTCTCTGGAAAGTCTGGTCCGTGTAGGTTGATGTTAGACTTCCACTGAGCTGACAAATGAACACAAAATAAACTAAAATATATCAATTAGATATAGATTGAAATGTATAAATAGATAACCAATCAGAAGATAGGGGCAAAGCCTAGCTGTCTCAGAACGAGATAAAGCTTGCCCTATCATGCATATATTGTTATGACTGGTTCAATACAATTGGTTTTGATGTTAACAATGGAAACTGCTTACACCTACTTCACTTTATATACTGACCAGGCTAGATTTGTGCAGAATTTTGACTTGCCCAATAGCCAGTTTTACAATTGTATTAAAAACAACACTATTTTTTAACTATAATGATAATCATTATTCAGTAGTTCTAGTTCATATGCACAAATAAAGCCGATCCGTTTCACAGGTTAAGTCAAGCTCTGACTACATCCAAAACTCCACACAAAATTTACTATTCTCATTGAGTCAACTTCAATGGGGCCAAATGGGGTTATGCCAGATGGCCAGTACATAATATTTACGGATCAAAAACCACTATTAGTTTATTTGAAGCAGAGTACCAGCTGGATGATGATTTCTGTTGGCAACAAGATGTGAAAAGAATGAGAGAAACGCAAAGTTAGGCACAAGGGAAGCATGTTTAAGTCTATGGCTAAATATTGAATAGGACCTGGCAGGGACTTAGCTGGCCCCAAAGCTAAAACAACAGCTCCAACAAGCTGTGGCACTCCTAGCATGGCACATAGAGGTAAGTGTACGGAATACTCAAGACCCATGTTGAATTGTTGAAACTGGTGAGACAAGTGATATCATAATAAAACATGTCTAAATTATTTTATAGTGCTAGGCTTGAAAATCAAAAGAATAAGGGAGGCCAGATTCTGCTATTTTTTACAAAAAAATCCCACACTGGGATTCCAAATGTTAAGGTTCAGAAAAAAACACCTCAAGTGTAATTACAAAGTACATATTTTAAAAGAATTGACAAAAACGTAGATGAACCGGTGAACTTCCCTCACCTTTCTGTGCTTCAGCTTTAGCGACACAGCAAAAGATGAAAGAACAATTTGTACCCAGACACACAGACGTGCTTCGAAATATAAGGCGTTATAATGAGATTGTGTAAAAATGATCTCCCAGGGCAGGATAAAGATGAGTAAGTGCTCTACTATTGGAATCAATTAGTACAAAAAGATATTCTGCCCCAAACAGCACTTTATTGTGATGAGCAGATTTTAATATAAAAAACTTCAATCATACTGAGAGATGAAAACAACTGTAGGCCAAAGGTTATACCCACAACAAGGGCTGGGAAATCACAGAGAACAGAATGAAAGCTATTAGGGATTTGTCCATATGTATTTGAGGACATATGTTTGATCATTTAGCATTTTGTGATCAAATTAATGCCCTTTTTACAACTCACTGGCTTCTTTCATCAGTTAGCCTTATACAGTGGTCTTCTGCTACTATGGCTCATCCACTTTAAAGGTCATCAGCAGATCTTGGTTCTTTAAGTAAATGTTGACTTTGTAATGCCTCTCCCTTCTCTAACCTAAGGCCATTTTTTCCACAGAACTGCAGCTCACTCTTTTTTTACTCTCTTTTGAACAGTTGTCTGTAAAAGCTGTGCATAGAAATCAAGATTATACTTATTACAGCTACAGTACACTGTTAAGTAACAGTATTGTGTTGAAAAAGACAGTGGATCGGCAGTGGCACAGTGGGTAGGTGGTCGCCCTGCAACCAGATGGTCACCGGTTCGTCTGAGCGCATACTGTCATTGTGTCCCTGGGCAAGACACTTAACCCACATTGCCTATGAATGAATGTGGTTGTGTGATTGGAGTTAGGTGGTGGTCGGAGGGGCAAAATGGCAGCCACACCTCTGCCCCACGGCAGCTGTGGCTACATAAGTAAGAGTGATTGAATCATGTGATTGTAAAAGTGTCTTTAAGTGTCCTGAAAAGTGCTATATTAGTACCATGCATTATTATCAGCCTCTACAAAGAATGCAGTAAGCACACACAAGCAACCCAGTCCCTGCTGAAAAATATGGTATCGCATTGACAAGGACATGAGGAGGAGTGATGGCAGATTGCCTGTTTTAGGGAGAAGGGTAAAAATATGCAGCCGGCATAGTGGAGGCCAATGTTGAATTAACTTGTTGCTGCCCTATTGATTTGCACACTGCACTCTCCAATGCACACCACGGGGGATGCATTATGTACAATAACTCTTACAGCCTTTTGTTGCATACTAATCAGACCGTTTCTCATAAATAAATATGTAATATGTAATATAATAATAATACATCATAATGACAAACACATAACTATCCAAGCATCCACTGTGTAAAAAGAAATGCAGTAAAAGTGCAATAACTTTTCATTTGTCAGCTGGGAGAGCAACTAAGAGCACATTGTGTCCTATCCCTGTAATTAGTATGGTGGCTATAATTCTGGTTTATTAGAGCCACACAGTGAAGAGATGTGGTCACACACAGCTTGCAAAATGGGTTTGTATAAAGATTTGAATCCATACTTTTTGCTCATTGGTTATATATACTTTATTAGGTAGAGTATGGTCCTCAGCTGCCAGCCTAGCTCACCTGCTTTGTGTTTTGTCATTGTTCAGAGATGATATTCTGTAAACCTTGATGTAACAAGTGGTGATCTGAGCTATTGCCGCCCTTCTGTTATTCCAAACCAGGTCTCTGACCAACGAAACATACTTTAATAAAAGAGCCTTGTGTTATGGGTTGCCTGTTGTAAATGAATTCGTATTATTTTAATTTTTATATCTCATACAGAGCCTGGCAATAAGGTTAAACACATTTTTGCTGCAAAGCTGTTAAGTTTCCACTACACTACACACACTTTCTAGTAGAGCATATAAACAGTATATTGTAAAACAGTAGACTGGTTAAAGGGCTTATGACCTGAGGAATTACAATTTGCTTCACACATCTTACCCATGTGTTTTCTATAATTACTGTTTCCACAAGTTTTAACATCAAATATTTGATCTGCAATATACACAAACCTGTCTACACGTGTTGTTTATCAGCTCTATGTATGCAGTGAACAAGGGTCAGAGCCTGAACCCACATGCGTGTGGGGAGTATCAGCACAAATACAGTACATATGATGTGGAGTGTGGATAGAGTTTAAGCAGATTAAGGAGATTGTCATAGGGGCCAGTGCATCTGGCACTAAGCTTGGCCCAAAGGCACACACTGATTCTGCAGTAAATGCATAAGTAGGTTTTGTCTGAAGGCTGCCAGGGCTGTAAACACAGCAGACAAGAGAGACCTTCCACATGAGTGTTCCCTTTTATTGAGTGTACTTAAAGCACTAAAATAATACTGTATGATGCAAGTTAGGCTTACATAATAGCTTTGATAGATTCAGGCTTCCTGTCGGCCAAAACAGAATCCGGATGTGAGGCTTTGTGTTTGTATTATCTCACTGCATAACATAACAAGTATAATATGCTGAAAACTCATGCGTCTGTTGTTGGAGCTTGACCTGCACACACACTACTGAGTCTGACTACTTCATATTATGTGTGTGTGTGTTTTTGGGGTTTTTGCTCATATGATTGAATATTTCTTGCAGCAAAACCATGCAATTCTACTACAGGCAAAGGAAAATAGCTTCAAATCAGTCAGTGCATGTATGAATACGATGTCAATAAACACGGCACAGAAGTGCCTCCAGCTGTGTTTGCAGCGAGTGGTATAGTATAAGTACATGTGGTCTGATTATGACCAGAGCTCAGAGAACCCCCTCGCTCCATGTGACAGGGCTGTGTGTACACTGCACTGAGGGGTTTAATTGGCGGACTCCCATGCTGGGGTGTTGGAGGCTGAAACTTCTGCTTGTCTCAGAAGTGCCTTTGCTTTATGATTGATTATAATTATGGCCCTCTCTGCAAATCCAGGCTTTCCTGGGTGGGTGAGCTAACGCGCTAGCTGAAGGCTTAGATGAAGGGGTAAAGCAAAGCAAGATAATGACACACACACACAACAATGATAATATTTGCACACTCACTTCTAACCCTGTCCTTGAACACTGGATACTACAGGAGTTTGACAAAGCCAGTCAATTAAGAAGAAGCTCTGGCTTCCTCCAGAGGAAGCAGCGAGGAGAAAATTGGAGAGGAGCAACATGAAGAGGAGAGTTGGCGAATTTAATGTGAACATGTTGGGAGGACGAGAGGCAATGTAAGAATAAGAAGCAAACATTTTATTAATATGCCTCTGCAACTGACACAGTTGTGAAATGTACCCATTTATGTTACTCTTACAAAACATATTAGAGAAACCATACATAGTTCTTTTACTCTAAAGATATATTCTGAAGGCGTACTGCATGTACATTTCTTCCATAACAGAGTTTGCCCTGTTCTCAAATACAGCCATCTATTGAACAAAATCATATAACCAACTCACAACATAGACTGGGTTAGTGATTTGAAACTGAATCCAAACCAGTTGAGAATAGTGCAAAGCAGTGAAGCATCTCTAAAGCAGAGAAGATACCAGTGAAGTCGGTGCGAGCTTTAGACAAAAGTGTGAAAAGAGCACAAATGGCAGCTTCCACATGTGGAAATGCATAGCCCGGAGCACACTGACATTTCCACCCACTCAGTGATCAATCTTTTTCTTCCTCCCTCCCCCCCCTCCCAACATAACCGCCGCTGTTCAGTCAGTCTTTCATCGGGCTCTCTTTGCTAAATCATAGGCTGATCTCCCTTCAATTGCATGTGTGTGTCATATGTGAAACCAGCGTCATGTCTCTTTGTATTCAGTAATGAGGTAGAAAGGTTAAGTGTGTACATTATGCTTTCAAAAATGTTGCTATTCAGGGGACGACAGAGACACCTGGTGAATTTTGGCAGCGGGAGAGTCTATTAAATGCATACATGCTGATATGCTCGTGTTAACGGCTTCACTAGTTAATGGGGTTTTCTATCTTATTTTCCTGACAGATAAGTTTATGTCCTGAAGGTTTTCATTTAATAGGCGTGAATACAGAATCAGATTGGACACATGCATCTCGAAATGCAAAAAGCCTTAGCTGGAGTAATATTGACTACAACACACTATATGAGCTTTCAGTGTTACAGAGGCAGCGGGTTGTACACACTCTTCTTAGTCAATGTCAGAGGCAGCAGGCGTGCACTTGTACACATGTCCCTCAGGTTGTGTCTCTTTGTCTGCCGTTGTGATAGTGCGCCTTGTTCCTTGTATCCTGTGATCTTTCCCCACTGTTACTCCACACAGCATACAAACACAACATTTATCACTGACTCACTGTGCTCCATATGCTAGATTAACCCACCCCGAATGGCAGATAAATCAGGCCAAATGGAGCTGTAGATCTCGCGCCATGTCAAAGCGCTTTCAGGCCCAGGGAATCAATAAACTTGCCGATGTTTTTTCCATGGATCTTCAGCAGACCACATAAAGAGACGTCATTTCACCAGCTTTGGTTTGTGGTATTATTACAAAAAAATGGTAATACATTCTGTGAAACATCTCTTGTAAAAGCAGAAGAGTGGAGTATGATCCTTCTAGAAATAGATATCATTCATAGACTTATCATCTGAAATATCTGAAATATAGTTGGGAATTTGAATTTGTTTTGAAATTGGGCACCAATTGTAGCGAATCTGAAGATAAACTGCAGTGCCATCAAGGCTGTAAAGATTGTAAAACAAAACAAAACATGAAAATTGGATCTCACCATCAAACCAGTTGAGAATCACAATTCCATTGTCTCTCAATTGGTCCAATCACTCCCATTTTACCCTGGAATTATTTTACACACATGTTTGATGAGGATCTCTGCTAGTTTGAATACAGCACTCATTGGCATGTTTCAGAGCCATTAGTTCTATATATTTGGTGAATCCTGGGTTCAATAATCTCAGTCCCTAGTAATTCAATAACACTCTTAGATCTATGTTTTTTAGTTAGTTCAAATACAATGAAGCAGGGTTTTTTTAAATTATATATTCAAATTGAATACAGTTGAAGTTTATTATGCGTATGTTGCTGAGATGCACAATAAAAGTAAAAACCAGTGAAATACCACTCAATATACCGCAACACCCTCAACAATATTATTGGCAAAATGTACATCTTGATACAGAATAGCTCTTTCCACATGAGTGACACCATGGAGATTGCATGCTGGTGATGATCGTCATGCTGAAGGCAATGCTATACTTTAGACAACAATATAGAGACAGTTCAGACAGGTGATGCATTGTCCGCAACAATATCAAATCATACAGGCTATTATAATACACTGCGCCCCATATCTCCCATAAGAGCGGAGCCTTGTACCTCTCCATCTGAAACATGGGAGATGTGAGCCAAGTTAATTACAGTACTGTGCCGCTCTATAAAATTCATTGACCTCGGTGCAGATGTGACGAGCCAGTGAACAAGTACAACAGAGCAATATGTAACTCTTAAAGGGATCAATTTAAAGCAAGTTTTAACCGTAAAGTGTATTGTGCCGCAAAATCATTAAAATACATTAAATAAACAATAACTCATATTTTATGGACAATATGCAATGTAAAGCCCTTTTCACACTTGAACAATTTACCAGCAATTTTCCAGAATTTTGCTAAAACAGGGTTATGTGTGAATAAAGCCAGAACTGATTTGCCAAGTAAATCTGATGTCACGTATGAAGTGTATTATTAGATTTGCTGTAGTTGCCGTACTATATCAGCATCAAACCATTTTTAGATCATACATCAGTCATATCTGTAGGCTCGTACACAAAAGTAACAAGCTAACGCATGTTTGTACAGTATATCAAGACGAAAGTGTTGCTGTGGGTGTCAGTTATTTATCTCAGATGTGTGTTTTTATGTTAAGGCCATATAGAACCTGTGTGTCTCTCCTATACAAGACCCATGTGAGCCTGAGGACTGAGAATGCCAGGTTAAGTGTGAATTGAGGTGACCCGGCAGTGTTCTAGTATTCAGTGTCATGTATGAAAGGCTTGCGGTGCCTTACTGGATTAACCTATTGTGCATGCTTTAGGTTAATGGGAGCAGACAGAGAAACACATCCAGACACTATGGGCGCTACACACACTCCACCAGAAAGGCAGGATCCAATTTCTGGCTGTGTGGCAGTGTGCAAACCACTTTGTGTGTCTCACTTATGCTGCACCCATGATGGAACATAGTTTGAGCTTACGATTATGTTGCACTGGTACAGCAAAAATCATGTGAAAACAAAACAATGACATGCTATCGTCTCAAAAGCTTTATCTCAGATATATAAGTCCTTAACTATCAACAGAATTTTTTTAATTTAACCGTATGTGATGTGGTTAGTATGCTTTTAATGTATAATCATTCTTTTATTTTAATATTGGATTTATTGTCTCTGTATACAACATTTTTCACAGTCTTCACTTGTTGTCAAGGCTTTGATGACACTTACAATTTGTAAAAGTACTACCTGTTTGTGACTTGCTACAGACACATTGAACCCTGATCGATGATTGTGAAATGCACATCTACTGCAGCACAAAAAGGTGTAAATATGGCACAGTCAATCAGAACTGACACTAATGACAGCTTCCTGCTGTTAATGCTAATGGGAGAGCTTCATTAGCATCATTAAACTGTGAATATTTTACAGCAGTGTAATTTATTACTGCTACACAACTCCTCCCTTACACAGATATGCTCATTATTTTCATCATTGTCTCCAAAACAACCTCCAGTGTCATTAGTAACATGTGGCCCTACTGAGTAGCTCAAGAACTGAACATAAAATTACTTTGCATTTACTGTACAATATTAAATAGTACAACAGTTTTTTTGTATTATGGAGTATTTGGAGCTTGAGGTTGGCACCATGTAAGTAAAATTATTTCAAAGACTCATCCATGTAGCTACTAATACTAAGCAGACAAGATGGTATAGAGATGGTAAACTACAACTGAAGTAGTCATCATAAATAAGCATGTGTGGTAGGCTAACCAATGCTCAGTTATTATACATTCTTCTGTAAATGTGGGTGAAAAGACCAAATAATTATCACTCTAAATAATTGACAGTGTTTAACTTTGGAAAGTGTGTCATTAGGGGGTCACACATCCTTTAGCGATTTTTTATCTTACTGCCTACGACTACTACAACATGAAGGCAGATTCAGTCCCATGTTGCCTGACATACAGTAACTGTGCAAGGGCTGCTTTGGAGTCTGTCTACGTAATGACACAGATATGATGTAGTGGCTACTGTAAGTGACAAAGATACCACTCATGGGACAGCACTCAGTAAGAAAAGCGTATAAACCAAGCAGCTGGTTGTTAGCTTGGCCGTCCAAATCTAAGTTTTATCAGATTTATGAATACAATTATTTAAATATAACTTAGGCTTGATGATGGCTGCAAGTTCTTATATTGCTTTGAAAACTTGCAACAAAATGGCCGCTTGCAAAAATGTCTTCTTTGAGTTATTCAGCCGCTGCCTCCGAACACCACAGATAGATGCCAAAACAAATGAGCCCAAAAAATATGTTTTTTTTTTTTCTTTCCCGATAACAATGTCCCAGTATTCACAGGTTCTTCAAAGATCTAGGGACACTGGGTTTTGATGACTGGGAAGAAACTGTAGACATAGTTTTGGACAATATAGACATCAAAATGAATGGAGGAGAGCTGAAGACATGTGCCAAATTAGGAACAGGCTTCTCAAAGTGTAAGATCTGATCCAAGTACTGAGCACAGCAGGACTGTGGGCTGGTTTGAAGAAAAAAAAAAAATATATATATATATATATATAAATACCAGATGGAAAAAGCTGAGGGTGTTGCAGAAGTGCAGCTCCTATAGCACAGTACAAGTACAGTAATGGCAGATTAGAAAAGCCTAAGAAGTAAATTGTGCCGACAACGCTGCATGAGATCTGTGGGTATTCTGCATATTCTGCATTTATTCAGTGACTCAGCAGGATGGTCATTTACATTTGTCACCAAGTGGGAGCCTGCACTGTACCTACAATTTTTATTTAATCCATAGATTAAGCCTTGGTGAACAAAAATAAACATGTATATTACATTTAGGGGCTTTTTGTGAAAGGCTTAGCAACTTCCATACAGTTACGCCATTTGACACTGAATAAGGCTTGTCAGGGTGAGTTGATTTGCATCTACAGTTTGACATGAAAATGTATATATATATATATATATATATATATATATATATATATAT
>JAVQKC010163857.1:0-28333 GCA_036025475.1 Philypnodon macrostomus
CTGGCCTGGGAACGCCTCGGGATTCCTCCAGAAGAGCTGGAGGAAGTGTCTGGGGAGAGGGAAGTCTGGGCGTCCCTGCTTAGACTGCTGCCTCCGCGACCCGGCCCCGGATAAGCGGAGGAAGATGGATGAATGGATGGATGGACATACAATACATAAACTGCATAGGTCAGAGCACCCTGGGAAAACCTACACTGACACAGGGAGACACCATTGCCCGATCCAGGCCCTTATTTGTTGCAAGGCAATAAGGCTAATTATTGCCACCAAGATGCCAAATGGGCCCAGGGTATTTGGTAACTTCCCACAACCCCAGTGAAATGCACTGCTTGGCAAATACATCAGAAATCATGTATGTGTATTTTATTGAATTCTTTTCTCTACTTTTATCCTTACTTGTTTGTTACTCACAGAGCTGACACATACTGACAGACAACCATTCACTCACATCCATTTATTTGAATTTAGACTTCATCCCACCATTCCACTGTATAGCACTAGATCTTGAGTTTCACCTCACGTGCCTCTGTATTCATAAAGTCTTTCTTCTCACACACTTCCTCTCCTACTCTGCCTCATCATTAACAAGACAAACACGTGCGATTCCAGGAAGCCCATAGGTGCTCCTAATCTCTATCATGTGGACCAACTTCAAACTACAACCTCTCGTGCCCACAACCCAATCTCCCTCCCTGCGTGCTTTCTCTTCCTCCGTCCTGATGAATGAGAGGTGAAATGAAAGAGCCTAGTATTCTCCAAAAGAACACACCTCCATTCTCAGCACAGACCCCTCACCTCACCGCTCTGTTACATAATGATCGTTCAATGACTTTAAACCCTGTGTATATGCCTCATTTTGGCTGTTTTTCTCCATCATGAATGTGGCCTTTGTGTCAGGTATAATCTGGAAGCGCAGTCTGTCATCAAGAGGTCAGATACGCTGAAATACCACAGTCCTAAATAGTTATAGGCCTTTTCTTTAAGTATATCCAGTAATTGCCAGAGCTTAAGTCGGTCTTTCTTTTGGTCAAATTTGATATTTACGTAAAAGTGTTGTTGGGTATTTCTCAGTATGTTTTGTGTACTTGTGGTGTCTTAGCCCCAATACTGAGTTATATTTTATATATATTGTGTGTTTGTACACTAAAAGGTATACCTTAAAATGAAACAAATAATAAAGAATGTCCTATGGAGAAATTAGACAAATGTACAATTATTGGACAAATGTTTACAGAAATGTCTGACTAACCATCGGTACCTGCACTTTTGTTTTACAACATTACTTGCATGTAGTTGATATGTTATCAGTATCCAAAATCAGCTGATTTATTTATACTTTGCAATAAATGGTGACTAATGCAAATTTCTCCATAGAAAACGCATTACAGTCTGTTTAACCCTTCTGCACTCCTATTTCTTGTGCACCCTAAGACATAAAAAATGCACATATAAAGAATGCCATAAGAAATTAACTAATAATAAATGTTATGGTTACCATGATCTTCAGCTCACACAATACACAGCAAAGTTTTATTTTAAATTTCTGTGCTTTTTAACCATTGTAAACCCACTTTTTGAACATCTCATAAAGATTCATTCTGTCTTGTTAAAACAATGTTTAGAAGATTCTTTTGATAAGACAGGAGTGTTTGTTTACCTGCTCTACATTTTTCGACTACTTCCTGTAGTCATCGTTGTAGGCTGTTTAGGTGGTTTTATCAGACAGTAGGGAACGCTTACGCCCCCTACTGTCTGACGCCTTCTCCAGGACTGCGTCCCAGGTGTGGGACAGAGTGTGCTCCTTCATCCCGGTTCATGGTCCTTGGTACACATTTCCTAATCTCGATGGCCTCCCTGATCCAGCGGTGACACTTGTTACTTTCAGCACGGCTGACCCTGGCATTATGTGTATGTATTATGTATAATTTTTTGCAAAGTTTCCTGATTTTTTTGAGCATGTTTAGTGCCTCAAATTTGTAAATTATTTGGAAGAAAAATAATAAAAACTAAGAGAAAAAAAAGAGCAGGTTTGAGATGCCAGCTTTCCTGTGCTCGGGCCATCATTTTTCTTTGAATCTGAATGATTGAAAATATTTTCCAGTACTGTGTTTGTGGATAATCAAATCAACAGAAACAGAAACCATTGAGTATGTTTGTAAATATTAAAACCAAAGGAGAAATTTCACTGTTTTAACCCTGCATACAATAAATGGGAAAATGGCGCCACCTGGTGGAAAACAATAAAAGCGTAAAATCTTAAAATAATGTCATTTGAATGGAAGTCAATGGCATAATACATGTCTTAGGGTAAAAAGGTTTTTAAAAAGGAAAATACTCAAATATGAATCTTAAAATACACTCCTGGTGCAGATTTGATGCCATTAACACAGCTGAAGTAATCCACAAAAAAACAAATGCAAAACATCAAAAAAATGACCTATAGGGTGGCAGAAGGGTTCATTTCCAGGTACACTTTACACTTTTAGGTAAACTTTAATTTATCCCGTATGTTTGTTTTACCCAAAACTGTCGCCTCTGTAAAAGTTTACAATATAATTTTTTCAGTTTTTCATATTTGACCAAAAAATTCAATTTTTTATCAGCCAGTAACTAATAATTTTTTTTCCACCTTTATAGCCTATGTTGGACTTACTGACAAAATTGCAATACATTGTAGAGTTCAAATTGAAAAAACGTTCTAAGACTATCTCACGTGTTCTTGTGTTTGTGCAGGAGCCATATTACACAGGAGACCCGGTCTCCCTCCCAGTGTGCTTGGGGCCCCGGTCCCTCTGCTGTGCCTGTGTGTTACAGAGGGATAAAAGAACTACTGTCCCAACTCAGTCTGTTCCACCACAGCCCTCTGCCCGGACATCATCACCTCCACATCACTGTGATTGACAGTCAGCAGGAGCCAAAACTGGACACTGCACTGAGGGGCCACAACCCAGGGCACACATAAGGTACAGGAAAGGTAAATGATTTTAAGTTATACCAAAAAGGTATTTACCCAAAAAATCAAAGGGCATCTGGACAATCAAAACCTTTTCCAGATGCCCTTTTTCAAATTTCAGAATTAACCAAAAAAGTTTAAAAATGCAGTACCTGGTTTTGTGCTCCTCTTTCCTCTTCCTGTCTTTTCCAACCCTCTATCACGGTCTCACATAAAGTGGGAAGTGTCAAAAAACAAGTTTTTTGTTTCTTTGAACCAAAAAATAAATAGCTGTGAATAAGCTGTGAATTTTTAAATAAAACATCAGCTCCCTCCCATGATTCCTGATAGTTTCTAGTTATTGATAAATAAACAATGTTTCAACCAATCAGAGAGTCCCTGTCCTGTGTAAGCATGTGATTGGTTGAAAACAAGTGTCCCTAAGCTCTAAAACAATAATTATCATACAGCCCACAGAGGGTCTTAGAGTCTCATTCTCAGATGAATAATTCCTTTTGCTCAAATACAAAGTAAAATATCAGGTAGGCTACCACAGCTTTGAAACATAGACGCAAAGCAGGACATAGTAATAGAAAACTACAAAAATACAGTTGTTGGTTAAATCAGGTCAGGCGTGCCTCACTGGTTCATCTGCTAGATTGCATACTGATTGATATAGTTTGGAGTCATTTTCTTTTGTGTCTGGTCAACTATTCATGTCTATTTTTTATTGAACCTTTATTTAACCAGGTAAGCACAAGACCTGGGGACCTAGTTTCTCTTCTAATGCAGATAAAAGAAAAAGCCCACATTTCATTTGAACAATAACAATAATGTTTGGACACTTTCTGTAAAGTCCAGTAATGCATTGTCTCTCCAGCTGAAATCATTTAACACATTATTCAATCACATTTGCCAATGGTATTTTGCTTTAAAACATTAGGGGACACACTCTTTGTCTGTTGAGTCAGTTCAACATTCCTCTATTGTCTATTGCTACGACTGTACTGTACAAAACATAAAGTAAATAGCAAAGTAATGTTAATGTCAAAGAGTCTATTCATCAAAAAGCTTTGAGCTGAAAATGTGCAGAATCAATGGTCCACATCGTCTGACATTGAAAGGAACAAGCCATATTTCATGTCAATTCCTTGTCAACAGTCTGTACCAGTGCCAGGAATACAATTAACCAACCAGGCTGTTGTTGACAAAAGTAGCAGAGATCAAATCTAGACCTAGATAGTGTCTCATCTTTACGGTAAAAGTGCCTCCTACCCATCCAGCTCCACTGACAGCAGCTTGTCAGAGCAATCACACAAATATGAGCAGAATGCAAATAGGCCAAAGCCAACAGAGCATGGGAACTATGGGAGGAATGCTAAAGATGGCTAATGGAGATGTTAGCCAGGTGTCCGCCAGAGTCTTGCTAAAAAAGATGCAGAATGTGAAAGGTACATGTCACACATCAAACCACCTGCTTTACCTGGACCTATTCTGTTCAGCAATATAGATTATACAGGACCTAGGACCTACCATTTGCCATGTAGCATGTAATGATATCTTAACCTGACCAAGACAGATATCAGCATTATTCAGTGTGTTTTCATATGCACTGTTTCATTGTAACAACAGATAACTCATGGTCTGTTGGTCAACTCCTGATGGTGCAAAAAGTTCAATGGGATGTGTTCTTATATCTGGATTACCAGTTTATAAGAGCATCCCTTTATTTAAAAATCAGTAATAGATCTTCCAGTACGCCTGTGAAGAATGTGAGCTTACCACTTTGCCCAATTCAACCATTTTATGCCAAATTGCGTTTCCCCCATACCGACCACCATTCATTCAGAACCCATTTACAATGCACCCAATACAATAATTGTCACTGTTCGAGGGCCCGGGATGTTCTCACGACACACCACAGCAATCTGTGATGTCTCAAAAAGTACTTCAGTGAGAGTGTTTTTCACAGGGGACTGGGACTGAACGATCAATTCAATTCACTGTAATCTGACCTTTTGCTTCCAGTTTGCTAAAACCTATGGAATGTTAAAAATTTGAGAATTGAGGCAACAGGGGTAAAAAGTAAAAGTAGGATTTGTGATGAGGGATATAATCATTCTGATCATACAATGAAAAAATATGGTGGTCATCAACATTTCTGTAAGTCCAGTAAAACCTAAATAATCAAGAATGTTGCCTCCAGCCAAAAGTCTAACTGTTACTATGGTGTACATTAAATAAACATACAATGTGAGGTACATTCACTAATGTTCCCTAACCAGGCTCTGACATCACCTACATGTAGAGCGTGGATGTCATTTGTCAAAACCGTCTTCATTTACAACCTTTTGAGGCTAATGCTAATTTCTCCATTGAAAATGTATTACGGTCTTGCCTCCAGTCGCCTCCATTCCAGAATTTAGAACTGTCTGTTTACAAACTTTAAAAAGGGATAATAGGGCTCAATCATTCTTAATTCATTAAAAAAGAACGCTTGGCACATGACGCCAAGCTTTGGCCAGGGACGTATTTACATTGAACATACCCGGCTTGACAACATTGATGAAATGACTGTGTTTGTGACTCATGGTATTCCAGATAATGCAGGAGTGGCTAACGCTAGTATAGTTCCCTATTCAACACACTACCATGCCTTTAGTTCGGTCATGACAAAAGCAAATACAGATGTACATTCCTCACTGCCACATGGGAAAGACCTTTTAAACTGTGAAACAAACTATATCACCATTTTCTTTACAAATCTATAGTTTAACAGCTGGATCTCAAGCTAACATTTATTGAGTCGGTGCATTGTCGCCTATGCGTGAGCGGAAGTTATATAGCAGTTTTATATAGATTTACGAGACTTTACCCCAGAAAGTTAGTGCCTCAGACAACTGGAGGTCACAAGTATTACTCAAAGAATGTACGAGCCTCTACAGACATGAAACACCTTGTATTGTGGTGTGAAATTTGTTTTACGAGCTCAAAAATATTATCATCGATCATCACAAAATACTCTGACATGCTGGGAATGGCGTACATAAAGATAATCACCTGTACCTGGTCGTGCTGCCCGTCTGAGTGAGCGCACACAGGAAAATATTCAAAGAGGTCGTTCCTAACCTTTGCACTGGAACGCCATAAAGTGGATTAATCCATGATTTATTAGTATGACTGTATACAGCAAATTGAGATTATACAAAAAAGGTACATATTGGTATATTTCCAAGTGTGAGAATATGCCACTAATACCACTAGTATTGCAGTTTGCTCTGTAAGGCTGTCTAGATGTCATGTGTTGAACAGATGTTGAACAGGAACAGGGTTTTATCATCTGAAAATGCTCCTCTCAGTGTGCTAGTAGGATTGTTATGACTTAATATATTGCACTGTTTTTATGGGATATAGGGACAACTTCTGTTATTATGGGACACTCAATCCAGTATACAGTTTTCAGAGTTTTACAACTGGAAGCACTGGCATTAACGGAGGACACACATTAAAGTTCATTACACAATGATTTGACATTAATAATGCTAAATGGTGGTTCACGTTGGCCGAGTGGTTACTACTCAGTTTGGGACTGTGGGTTTAGTGGGCAGACATGCATGTACAAAGCCAACAGAGCATGGGAACTGTCACACGGCAGATTATGTAGCATGTAATGATCATTAATCTGACCAAGACAGATATCAATCTAATTTCCAATAGGCCATTATATTAGGCCATTGTTTAGAGCTCACTGTAAACATTTAAGTTAAGCATAAGTCATTGTAAAATCTCAAATAATACATTGTCTGTTGGTCAACTCCTGATGGTGCAATAAAAACCATATCCAGTTCAAAGGGATGTGTTCTTATCTGGATTGATTTGATGATGATTTGATATTAATAATGCAAAATGGAGGTTCACATTGACCGAGTGGTTACTACTCAGTTTGTGACTGGGCAGACATGCATGTGCAGTATGGAGTAAGTGGTAATACAATTAAGTAATATTAGATACGCCTGAATCATAGCTAATTGCATTGCCACAGATACTAATTAAATTCCAATAAGACATTGAGCTTCAAGAGCAGATTTTTTTTAGTTGACAATGTCATGTATTCATGTGTTTTCTACGTGTTATGCTGCCCCCTAGGCAACAGTGAAAGCTCCATGAAACTTCCCCATTATCATCCGACCGCTGTAGGTTTCAGCTTGAGTGAAAGTTACAGTCGGAAACACAACCAGGAAATGAAAGTATATCTCAGGCTGACGTGTGCTAAACCATTGGAAACATGAGTGTGTGTGTGTTTTAATGACAGTTGACCTCTGCTCGAGCTGACTGACCTTCACATCCTCCTGCCAACCTGGGAGCCCACTGCCCAAGACCTAAGGGACCACAAACACAAACAGGATTATGCACTCGTGAATGTGATGCATTTCTTTCCATTCTTTTTTTTATATATATACTGCATTGCTGGGTCCTATAGTCCCATTCAAAGTTGGTAAACAGAAATGTTGATGACCACCATTTTATGCTCAGAATAAAAAGTTAAAGTTTAAAGTTAATTCACTTCTACTCCGGTCGCCTCCATTCCAGAATTTTGAACATGCCCTATGACAGACATTATCTATAATGACACACTAACATGCTCCAACAATATCTGAAATGTATGACTTTTTTTATTTTATTTATGAATTTATTAGAATTGCCATTTTTCGCCCTGAACCTAGAGAATGTTCTAAAATATGCTATAACTTTGGGGCTCTTTCTTAAAGAACTGCTAAGGGGTTGCACCACTGCTCATAATAACTCATAAATATTATCTTGTCTTATCTTGACTCAGACATGATTCCTGTAAATTCAGTTCCTCTTTCACTTTCCTGTGAACTCATTGTTGTAAACTTGTATTGCTCAACCTCACCTTACAAACAGTGACAACTCATGGGCTTTATAGTACTTCCTTGGAATGGTACCTAATCTGCATGTCATAAAATCTCACAATTTATAGTGATATACTGTTCCCATAAATTTCACAATGTTATACAAATACTCTGGCTGCTGATTATGGGTTGATACAATGATTCATTTTTATTTCAATGCAACATACATTTTCACACCATACTTAGTCTTTTTTGGCCTAATCCGTGCAAGTATTTTTCGAGTTAGCTCAGTTTTTAAACACCAACATTGAAACCTGCGTTGCATGTGAGGTTTTGGGCCTATAGTTTTCTCTCCAGTGCAATACACCCTGATGTCTTTTCTGAGTTTGACTTATAAATACGTACTGATGTCAAAATGAAAGCTATATTCAATTTTATTCTTCCATGTCAATTTTATATAATATTATTGAGAAATTATCAATTTTAGCTTTGCCTGTGTTACAAGTGGTCTATCCATGTCAGCATCAACCATTGAAAACTCATTTCCACACCTCGCTTTCATTGATTATTAAGAGTATTATTAGACATGGTCATAGTTATTGAACTTCTCAATTGCAAAAGATTGAAATTAGTTGGTCATTAAAAGAAAATTACAAACTAAAATGTATGTATAAAATCCAACTGGTCAAAGTGTCTTTACCGGCATTTGGCATGTATTTGGCTGGTTGGTTAGTGCTAATGTCAAGCCCTATACACAACGTATTTTCATATGATGATTAGAGAGTGTGGACGTGCAGGACAGTCACGCTGGTGTGAATGGGGAGGGGTTAGAGGGTTAGGGTAAAAGAAGAGGGGCGGTCCTGGGACAGAGAGAGGAGAGAGGCCTGCCAGGAGGTGCCTGTGTGCAGGGTACAGCACCATTCTGGAGCCAGCATTTAGTCACATGAGACGTGAAAAGCTTATTTTGTATTGAAATGTACAACCTTCATACTTGTTTCTAAGTCTAACAACAATAGTATTATTCTTGTCAGATTATTTCAAAGCACACATTAAAGCTGCAGTCTTGAATTTGAGTTCAAATGGTAAAAGGCCATTCAATTAAAACTGCCGATGAGCATTAAAACACTGTATAAATGGAGCGTTTATTCTGAATCTATCAGTGTATTTGAGATTTCAGCTCCCTGAACTTTGGCTCAGTAAATGAAGTCTTTGTGCATTTGGCCAACTGTGAGACTTTTCACTTCCGGTGGGTAGCGTGCACGAATGTTCTAAACAGAGTAATGCGATCTTCCATGAGCAGAGGTTAACTGAGGACACACTGTGATGATTTGATATCCCTCCACTCCTTATATATTATATTCTGTCTACCACCTAGAAATTCTTATAGTGGATGTTTAGATCAGGTGACAAAATATAAGTCATTGTGCAGGCCCACCAATGTGTTTAATATGTAGACAATGCTGTTAGGAAATCTGTAGTACATCCGCTTGGCCTCTAGATGGCTCTTTGAATCACAAAAACAGTGCAGTGCAGAGAGAATGCTTGCCAGTAAAGTCACTCAAATGATAATTATTCTTAGGAATACCATTTGCCAGAAAAGGAAACAGGATCCTCCCCACTCAGATGCCAAATATTTAAACAATGGTATGCAGACATGAGAAGACAAACCTGCTGAAGTTCAAACCAAACATCAGAAGACTAAACGCAGTTCCATGTATTTAAGAAATACTGAGTTGCTGGGTTTTCATTTAGATACATCTCTGTGATTTGCAGAAAATTGAACAGACTTTTAACATGTGATCAGTGCTTTTATACAGAATAATACTGGCCAGGTTGTTGGGGTTGTTTTTTGTTTCTCCTCTCCTGTCTTTTGGGTTTTCTCTCAGCAGGGCTTTTGAGTGGCAGACGAGGGTCACCTGCACACAATCAGCTCTTCACTCTGCCAGATAATTTGCAAGGACCTCTACAGACCCTTTTGGAAGCGTGCTTGTGATCTTGATGATATTTTGACTTACCTGCGCTCTCCATTATGGTCCAGATTTCTCCTCGTGCCTCGTCTGCTCCTACCATTGGACGTTGGCTCACTGGTCTGCTCCCTGACCTCACGGCTTTGTTCGCTTTTTGTTAATTCAAACTTTTGAACTAGGTCTTCTGTTTTTGGGGTCCTCAAGCTAAACAAAACACAAGTATGTATAAAGGAATTTGCTTTAGATGTTTTAACACTCAAATAACAAAGGTACAATTAAATAAAACTAACAAAATGCAATGCTTAATTTTGAAGAACCAAGATTAAACACAATGTAAATGTATAATTAATAGAAGAGCTGTTACCATTTAGCTCAGCACAAAGAAGATGCACTACAAATGATCCTTTACTAAAACTCTCTCTTGCATCCTCCAAATCTTCTGTATACAGGAAGTTGGTGTCTAGTTCATTGGTTCTGATGACATCAATCACTAAACACCTGGATTTGATCAAGTACAGTGTAAATATCATGAGTGTTGGTCATTACAGGGAGAGCCTTCAGCCCTGCTCTTGGTTGGGATGGCCCATCTGAGGTGGTCCTGTTTTACCAAGACCGGCTTGTATTTGTATATGGCTTCAAATATTTGACATTGGTTCCAATGTGGCCCTCGGGGAAAAAAATATGAATTTCCCACCCCTGCTCTAGGCAGTATTGGTCAATTTAACACAATATGAGGCAGAAGAAGACTGCACCAGTGTCCAGTTTATTAGATACAAAGTATACCTAATAAAGTGGCCATTATACAACATTTTTTTCAAACAGGAAAGGTAAGTTTCATATCTGCTTGAACAATACAGTTTCATCTGAAAAACATGGGCTTTGGTTCCTGTGATTAACTCCTCTCATTTAGGGCACTAATGTACATGCATGCATGTATGCATACATGCATGCATGTATGCATACATGCGTTCATGCATACATGCATGCATGCAGGCATACATACATACATACATGTATGCATGTCTGTATGTATGCATGCATGTATGTATGTATGTATGTATGTATGTATGCATGTATGCTGATCTAAAATCTATTTTCTTTCATGGTCTAAGTCTAAGATGCTTCCTAAAGTAAAGAATAAGAGTTATCTCTTGAAGGAAAGTGAATTGTTGTACAGCTTTCTTCAGTCTTAATGATTTCTTTAATATTATCGAACATTCCTGGACACCACAGTGATTATGACAGAGTTTGCAGGTGTTCACTGTCGGTGCAATTATCCTAAAATCGAATTATTGTCACGCACACTCCACACACACTACGCCCTTTTCTGTCAACAGAGCATGACCCAACTTGATACAAATGTAAAGTGTAGAAAATGTTACCCTTTAATCTGCACAAACGTAATATTAATATGCTGCAGTGAAAGTTGCTCTAAATGTGATTACAATTATGTTTGTTGATTTTTGTAGATCGTAGATTTAGTCTGTGTAAGTAGTTTATCAATATGTGCATGTATGTAAGCTGATCTAAACTTCATCCTATTTTCTTCCATAGTCCATATTCACAATGATGCTTCCTAAAGGGAAACATAAGCTACTGTAAAAGGATATTAACTTTACATCACATTGTTATATCGGAGGCTGGTTAGTTTATTTACTTAAGCTTGTCTCTTGGGAATGAATAATTCTACCAACAGGTGGCAGGAAGAAGCTTCGTTTGTCCAGTAAGATTGGTTAAACGGTAAAGAAACGACTCCAGTGCTAGTTCCGCTCTGTGGAGTTGAGCGTAGGCTACACTTACATAAACAACCACCGATCTTATTTTTTCTAAGAATTTTACATTTCAAAGACACCTAGAGTTGTAAATGTTCTTAAAGTGATCTTTGAATGTGCTTCTAGTCAGTTTTAATGTTGAACTCATGAAGAAATTTTGGAAGGAATGTAACAACTTTATAATTTGTAACATTGATACTAAATTTTTATTAAGGTATGAACATGTTATATTTGGTTTTCATGGAAAGAATACTATTAGAAATAGAAAACTGGTGATTAATCGAATTATAGTATTTGGTCAATTTCATCTTCACCTTTTTTTTTTCCAGTTTTGGTTAAGGAAATTGAACTTTATTTATCTACTATCTCTAAAAGCACAAACAGAAAAGCTGTAAATTCTTATGAATACTGTGTCATTGAATATATTTAATTTATAATATCCTTTTTTCTGTACTAAATGTATTTCTTGTATTTCTTGTATTTTTTCCCCCTGCCATACTTTGTTACATGTCTTGTGTTTTGTTCCTTGTTCTATCTTTGTAAACAAAGATTTATTTCAATTAAAAAAAAAAGTTTTACTGTTGAACTATAATAAAAAAAGAATAATACACACTAAGTCTAGATGATGCCAATGGGGACTAAAGTTGCAATTACTACACAGAGCATACTCTTAAAATAAAATACTCTAGTAGTCCATCTAGTCTCCATTCGTATGCATTACCAGAGGGCCAAACTAATGGGTCCATGGTGCATTTGACTGGTCAGTTTTTACTGCTAAAGCGCAAATGACTAATTCTGAAGTCTGTTATTTGCTCCATTTGGCAGATTTTCCTCATGTTTGAACATATAAGCCTATAGACACAACATTGTTTTTTAACGAACGTAATATTTTATATTATTTTTTACCTTGGATGCATGTTTGTCTAGGCCTAAAGCCGTACTGATGGACTTTGTTTCACTGTATTTGCTCTGCCCCCTCATTTGTACTACAGGTCAGTCACTTGCAGACACCGTTGTTTTTTTTTTTAAGTTCAAACATTTAGGAATGTATTAGTCTTCCTTGCTTATGTGTAGACAAAAATTTAAGATTATACTGATTTTAACCCTGGTTCTGTCTGTGGTTTAGTCTTTTGCCAGTGGAAGTGGAATAGAGGCCACACCTGATGAAGTATTTGAGTGATTGAATGCGACTCTGAATGTAACATGGACTGATCTGGTATCTGTAAAGTTTTCAGAGAATGGTCATCAAAATAGAACGTTACTCAATAAACAACAGTTCTGTGGCAAAAATGACTTGTTGAGACAATCAGGGTTTGCAGATGACTATCACTGCACAACGTCTTCAAATAACAGGAAGTATCACCAAACGAACGTGAACAACCGCGTTAGCAATAAACCGACAGTTTCATTTGAAAGCCTGTTGTTTCCTTTGTACCAAGTGACAATGACCTTGTGTTATTCTTTGTTTTATGACTCTTACCGGTAGATTTACTTTGCTTATATACCTTTTTTATGTCATAATTCTGCTCCTGGATTGCAGATGTACTTACTTCAGCGTTCCACTGCACCCTGTTGTGAAAAATACAACCAGTGATTCTAGTACATTCTGTTGCCTTTTTCATGTAAAAATAACTGCATCAAACTCTTTGGTATCATGTTTTTTATGTAGGTTTCAAGGTTTCAAGTTTATTTGTCATATGCACATTCAACACAGGGTCAAAAAATGCAATGAAATGCTTTGGCTCAGAAGAACCGTTAGACTCGCTAAGATACTCATGAAGTACTAGTAGCATGCAGTAATAGTACATGTAAGAAAAAGTGTGCAAAAAAAGAGATAAGTAACAATATAATAAACATATAATAAAAAGTACAATACAAATACAAAGGGGCAGGTAGGATTTAAATAAGGTGTAAGTAGAGTATTTCATTTCATTGTACTTTGTGTCTAATGCTTATTGTGCATACATTCTTAGTACAGTATGATATTCTTCACAGCTTTGTTCCATACATAATCACAGACCTAATATAGTAAATAAAAACAAAACATCACTGATAGAGCATATATAGCAACAATATAGATACTGAAGCATTAACCTGAAGGATCATAGATTCAGGATTCAGTTATCTCTAAAAGAAAGGTGTACAATAATATTAATGTAAAATATATACCAAACCTGTTAACAAGTCAAAACACGCCTGGACACCACAATCATCATGAAAGTATTGTGAGCGTAGGTGCTTACTGTAGGTGCAACTATCCTCAAATAACCCACACATTTAAATAACCTTAACAGCCAAACTGAACAATGCTCAGGCAGTGCTTTGTATGCCCTAGGTCATAAGAATTATTCTGTTGCTGTCAACAGAGCATGACTCAACTTGATACAGATTTTGAGGGTTTTGTAAAAAAAAAAACCACTGAAATCTGTGTGAGTTGTACACATTCTTAAAGTAGTCTTTGAATGTGCTTCTGGTCAGTTTTTACTGCTAAAGCACAAATGAGTTTGCTCCATCTGGCAGATTTCCCTCACTTTATCAATCCCCATGTTTGAACATGTAGGCCTATAGACACACTTGGCCGTATAGATTGACTTTTGAGCAAGTAAGAATATATTGGTCTTGCTGGCTTATGTTGTGGTGCGTGCTTGATCAGTTATCTGTGACCAGTTGAACTATAAGCTTTAAGCTGACCTCCGCACTTCCGGGTCCCCCTGTTTGTTACTGCACCCTCCGTGCACAGGTAGGAAGTGAAGCTTAAGCCTTCTCTAAAAGTATTTAACTCAGCACTAATCTGTGGATCTTTCTAGTGCCACTGCTCGGCCAAGAGCCCCGTGCGTTTTATAGTGTCTCCGTTTGCTGTTCTGTTTGACAGGTCGGCACAGTGAGAACAAAATAACATGGCTTCTTTTCCTCAATTAATGAGCAGCAAAATAAATCGGAAAAAAAAACTTTATTTGAAGCGCTTTACCACTGCTTGACCATTAAATATGTAAGCGCCCTCTATAGGTTTCCCCTCGAAAATCCTACTCATCCAGTGTTAAAATTGACGTAAAGGTAATAGGGTCATTTTCAGCCACAAACACATAAGAGGCAGCAACTAGGTCTATGCTGGCGTCCCCGACAGCCAAAAGTATATCAGCAAAATGTACATTAAGTATACAATTGCCCGGATCAATGTGCCAAAATTCAAGCAGTTTTCTTATGTTCAGCAGGATTATTGGCTCAATTAAAATGCTACAGGGCCTTAGATAGTTAATTAATTAATTGCCATCCTCAATCCAGTTCTGCGTCTTGATAATGTAAATGTCCAGAAAAGCTGAAAAAGATCCGGCAAAGACTTTTGAGTTATTGCGTTTTTGCAATTTTGGCAAATAATTAATTATTACTAAATTATTATTCATTGTAGAAGTACAATAATTGATACAGATTGGAATCTTTATGATATGTAAGAAACTGATCCGGCATTTCTTTGTTGAGTTATCACTTTCACACGTACAATCTTCGGACTCGGGCACGGACCAACGTGATTCTATATTATTGTCGTTTGGAGGAGGTGTAAGGCCCATGAGCCTGCTGTTGTAGAAACAGCTGTACATACAAAAACAACATAATTTTCTAAGAATATACATATATAATACAAATAGAACAAAGGATTAATCTGAATGAAAAGGGTGTGCCTGGTACTACTAGGCCAGTACTATTATTATATGGCGCCATTAGGTCACATGACCTGGAAATTCTTGAAATAACTCCTTCATTCTATGTGATTCTGAAAGTTGAAAAAGTCCATCTGGACGAGGTTTTGATTGTTGAAAAGCTTCCATCTGCCAATCCAGCAGACTTCTGCAGTTCTGGTTAGAAAGGTGGGTGAGCTGAGATTATAGGCTGATACTTGGGGGAGTGGTGAACACCTTTTGGATGGGCTGTGCCCTAACCATTAATATGCTAGTGGGCATCCCTATCAATTGCTAATGGTGCTCCCTCTCTATTGACAACCTTCACCGTCATCCTACATTGTCAGTGGTAAAGACTTTTTTTTATTTTGTGTATAATGGAAAGCTTTGGACAATCACATGGTCACAACAAACACGCTTCTATTGGCTTTGGAGGTTACTGCTTAATTGCATTGGTTCTTTTCCGAACTCTTGAGTCAGATAATTAAACTAGCTTTACATTTTAGTTTGATGTGATCGCTGTTTTTTAGTGTAATTCTTTTATAACTGCTGCTGCCAAAACGCACAATAACAGCGTAGCATCTGGGCTAATGTGCCATAATAAAATACTGATGAGTCATGTATGCGTTCGCAGCTCATTTGAAATTTTTACTTTTAGATCAATCTGAACATGCGATTGTCACCACCTAATTAAACCTCTCATCTTGGATTTACAGTGTTTAGTTTCACTTAATTGTGTGCTTTTTCTGTGTTGAGCACTTTCTCTTACCCACGCTTCTTCTTCCAACTCAACAGCGCCCCTTACTGGAATGGGACGACCTTTTAAAATCACTATAATGGCCACTGTTTCTCAGATCCTAACAAATAGCCAAACAGTTTAGCTTTGGTGAAATATACTCTTGAAATATATATTTGTGAAATTGCTCCTTAAATGCATTATAACCTATGAATTACTATCGCCTGGTTGTACATAATTGCCCCACCTCCATGAAATGCTGTAATAAAAGTTTTTCCATTTCCGTCAAAAGATTTCACCCAAAAGTCAAATGTATCTTAACTTTTTGCATCGAGGATAAGCTGGAAAGATCACTGTAATTGTGAGGGTTCTAATTGAGCATAATAGACCCTTTCAAAGTTTGTAAACAGAAAGTTCTAAATTCCGGAACGGAGGAAACTGGAGGCAAGACCGTAATACAGTTTCAATGGAGAAATTAGAATTAGCCACAAAATATTGCAAATAAAGATGGTTTTGGCAAATCACAACCACTCTGTACATGTAGGTGATGTCAGAGCCTGGGTAGGAAACATTAGTGAAACTTTATTTAATGTACTTAGTATTCAGTTCTTGATTTTTAGGTTTTTCTGGACCTCACAGAAATGTTGATGACCACAATAGTTTTTTTTCATTGTATGCTCAGAATTATTCTATCTTTTACAAATCCTACTTTTTTGTAAAGTTAATTCACTTTTGCTCCAGTCGCCTCCTTTCTGGAATTTCCAACATTCCATATGACGGCCGTTTTAAAATGTCTATAGAAACATAAATATTGTGCGTGCGTGTTTGTGTTTGCAGAAAGGACCATTGATTAAAATCATCCATCTGAAGACTCAGACTTCTGTGGCGCTGCCTATTTACACTGCAGACCTCAGTCACCTCACTTTGATAGAGGAGGCAAGAAAAGAGGCAAAGAAAAATCAAAGAGCCGTAAGTGGAATTGATTAAAAAATATTAATAGAATTGAACTGGACACGGGCAGATTACCAGAGCAAAAATGTATTTTCCAGAAAGCTAAAAAGATCAAGACCGCAGTCAAGCAAACAGATGCCGAGACGAAAGAGGTGACGGGGGAGGAGAAGGAGTCGCAAGAACACGTCGAGGAAGAGGATGAGGAAGCGATCCCAGAGCTTGTTGCCATAGAAACCCCGACCAAAAAGCCTAAGCTACAGGTCAGTACTTAACAGCTGCTGCTTGGGACTGTATTTATTCCAGGCAAATGTGTCTTACTTAATTGTTCTTATTTTTGTAGAAAACGCTCAAAAAGAAGCAGTTGAAGAAGGCCCCCAAACCCGCCACAGGACGGAAAACAAAAACCCCAGCCAGACTGAGCAAGAAGATGGATGTCAAGGGGAAGAGGAAAATGCCCAGAGTCAAGTGATGTCAACAAACACATGGACAGTCGACACAATATGCCCATTATTATGCTCATAATGTTCTGTTCGTCATGTCTTTGAAAGAACTTAAACTCAGACTAGTTTTGTCATTTTATTACAATATCTATATCTATATGTCATAATGTGCCCCGTCAGTTGGAGTTTCTCAGTGGAGTATGCTGTTGGAATCTCGTCATGATCCATAGGTTGTGTACTTCACTGTGAAAAGTTAATTTGACTTTAAATGTTTGGGTTAGGCCGTGTGTAGCCCTCTGGCGAACTCTAGTGGCAACATCGATGTTTCTAATTTCACAGATGGATGAATTTCATGTATTAAATAAACTGTGGTCCTGGAGGAACAAATGATGTCAGCTTTGCTTTACATTCTCCAAACAATATAGTTTTAGGTCATTACTGTGTTCATGTGTGAGTGTATACAATGAAAATAAGCTGAGGCTACTGTGGCTAAATAACGCAGGCATTTTGTGGCTCTGGCAACACAATGTACCAGAACGTAGACTGCCTCACAGCCGCTTGTATTGACCCACAGTACAACAACAGTATGTGCTTTAGGCAGGACAATCGCTGATGTTACTGAGCACACTCAACGCCTCACCCTGCCTAGTGTCTAAACATTACTGACCAATACAATACCAGCATGGGGCAAATGTGACCTCATAAACTTAAATTTTAAAGATTTTATTTGCCTATTGAAATTGCCATTATATAAAATGCTGTTATGGCTGTATGCTTAAACCAGTTTTGTTTACCCTAAGACCAGCATAACAGGCTTATAGCTGCTCCTCTGTATGTTATTGTATGTCATTCAAAAGGCTGTATATGAGACACTGGATATTAGCCTTGAGGAGTGTTAGCACACGGTGAGCCCATCCATCAAAACGCTCATGTATGGCTGCCAGCTGGATCAGGTGACACGTCTATTGTTAATAGCATTATTGTTTGCCTTGTGCAGCTGCAGCTTGCATGCAAATGATACTTTATGGAAAAATCTGTATCCTAAAGGCTTCTAACATCTCAATGCACATTATATTAAAAAATATTTTGCATCTTTATTGTCCTGTGTATTTGAGTTGTGGCTCTGATATGACAAGCTGCAGTGGCCGGCCAATGGGAAGGGATGCGTCGACAGGTGGGGTGGCTCTTTCTGCTCATCTATATTCATCCTTGCCCTCCCTTTGTGGTAAGGTGAGATGGAATTACATTATGGGTTAGTAGGCACGGGAATAAGTGATCAACCAAGATACAGATAAAATTGCACGTGAGACTACATTCACTGTATATCTGACTAGAAGAAACACTTCAGCTTGTGTTATTGATGTTTTAAAGGAGAAGCAACTATGGATGTCACTGGAAACTCGTTTGAAGATGGAAGACAGAGCTTGTTCCTAGATGACGACCCTTCTCTGGATGCAGACTCCCCGGGCTGCGCTTACCTCCACAAACCAATCATTGTAATAGTGATGGGGTCCCTTATGTCTGCCGTGGGGGGTTTACTGTTGCTGGTTAAGTCTTCCAAATCGTCCCATTCGGTGACGTCCGCGTGTCTGTCCGTAGGGCTGATCTTCGTGGTGCTGGGTCTGGTGTGGATACCGGTGCTTAAAGAAAAGCACAGAAGAAAAACATGTGCGTATGGAGCGTGAGCTGGACTTGACTTTGAAGCAGGTTTAGTTCAGACTTTTATATTTGTGTTTACTTTCATGAAATGCTGCAACATCACTGTGGCACAAACATTTACGCACTCTTTAATGTAAAGTAGATTGTCATAATTATTATTTTTCTTTAGTCTCCTCTGACCTCTACAGCAACATCAAATCAGTTTATGGATTACCACTTTGACCAATACTAGTCCAGTTTTTAAGTTTGTTTTAGTCTGATTTGATGTTGCTGTAGAAGCCAGGGGTGGGGCTAAAGTCAAATAATGACACATTAAATATTTTACATTATAAGCAATTTAATATTGTTTTTTTTTTATTATTATTATTGGAAATCTCCAGATTCTAGGTAGTTTACTCCCTGCTGCTCCACACAAAACTATAGCTTTTGAATTTTTTTTTAATTTTGTTTTTTTAATACTTAATTAATTAAACAATTTGATGAAATTCTGAATTCAACAGAGCTCAGATTTAAACACTGAGTTGCTTTAATCTGCTCCATGTTTTATTTTTCACTGTTGTGGTGTGTGGTTTCCTGCACAATCCAATACTGTCACAAAACCTGGTGTGGCCTGCTGCTGATAACCGCTTAGACTTTGATCAGCGCAGTTTGCTTTAGGCTTCTGACATTCTCTATAAACCAGTGACACTTTACGCTCTGGATACATTTTTACATTTTGGGTTTTACGAGATCATTTTTTAATCCGCTATGTCCTCTTCTGTCGACCCTGTTATGGAAAAACACTATGCCGGAGTCGGACGTTGCAAGTGCTCTTTCTGGTTCGCAGTGGCTCACGATATCCTAGGGGTCTTCATCATGATGATTGGGATTTTTGGAGGGCTCGCTGTGCACGACTTGTTTGTCTACGTAGGGGCTATCATCATCTTTCTCAGCCTCATTTGGTGGATTTTTTGGTATTCTGGCAACATAGATGTCCCACCAGAGGAGTTAGGAGATGATGTGGGCCTACAAAAACTCAAAAACCGCGGACTGACCCGTGTGGTGAGAACAATGTCCGACCGGATTTCGACTGGGATTAGGAATTCTTTCAGGAGAAATGGAAAAATCAACAACCAAGCAGACGCAGATGTGACTCTATCCACTATCTGTGATACCACCTTCACCTCCTCTCCCAAAGAACTCACAAGAGACACATTATCAGTATGAAAAGACTGCATGACACTAAGTATGGATTATTACATGCATTTTTTTTGTGTGTGAAATATTTACATGATTATACAACACTGAAGAGATAAAAACAGCATGTCCTAATCTCACTGATAAGATAGACTCTACACGTCGATTTGACTCCACAAATGGACTCATGCTGAAGGCTTTTGTTTTCAGTCATAATGCATTTATTCACTGATTATGGTGATTTGATATCTGTAAATAGTAAAGTAAATGATATATTGTTGAACTAAATTCTGGTGCAATGAGACTTTTTTAAGTTTTTGGTTTGTTAAATGTACAGAAGCCATGGTTGCACTTATATTATATAGACTATATAGAATATTATAAAGACTTATCCTCACGGCCCTGTCTACACATGCACTCTAATAAAATTTGGAAGAACCTGGCGGGCGGCAGTGGTGCAGTGGGTAGGTGCTCGGCCTTCAACCAGAGGTGGTTCGAGTCCCCGTCCAAGCACACGCTGTCGTTGTGTCCCTGGGCAAGACACTTAACCCGCATTGCCTGTGAATGAATGAATGAATGAATGAATGTGGTGGTGGTTGGAGGGGCTGTAGGCGCAGACTGGTAGCCACAGTGTGCCCCAGGGCAGCTGTGGCTACACAAGTAGCTTACCACCACCGGATGTGACTGTGGAGTGAATGAATAATGTAATGCGTCTTTGAGTGTTGAGAAAAGCGCTGTATAAAACGAATGCATTATTATTATTTAGTTGTTTTGATAGGAGAATGTATTAAATAGTATAGACAGGCAGTAATGGTTCTCCAAAAGTAGTTTAGATACAGATTTTATGGTCCAGTTATGTTAAAAGTTTCACAGTGCCATGAATGCCAACATGTACTGTGACATACTGAAGCAGATTATGATCCCCTCGCTCCATAAACTGGGCAGTGGGGCAGAATTCCAACAGGATAAAGACCCCAAACTCACCTCTAAGACAACCCCTGCCTTCCTCAAGTAACCAAGGGTAAAGGTATTTGACTGACCTAGCATGTGTCCAGACCTAAACCTCATTGAGCAGCGGTCTCTGGGGCATCCTCAAACGGAAGGTGGAGGAGCGGAGGGGCTCTGACATCCTCCAGCTCTGTGATGTCATCATGGAGGAGTGGTAGAAGATTCCAGTGGCCACATCTGAGGCTCTAGTGAGAGAGAGTTAAGGCAGGGCTGGAAAGTAGAAGTGACCAAACAATATATGGGGAGGTTTTGTGTGGGGACAGCAAATGTACACTGTTATACAAACTAAACATTGACTATTTTACATTGTATCAAAGTACCATATATTTAGTGTTGTCCCATGAAAAGATATAATAAAATATTATACCGTAAGACTAAACCAGGTCTAAATCAAGCCACGTTCCAGTCTGGGCCCTATTTCGTTTATAAACTAGTCTTAGCACATTTTAGAACTACATCTCCCAACAGGAAGTGCTTATCATATGACAGCAGTATGTTGTGTCACGTGACCACTCCACAGCTCTTTCTCTTTTCACCTCTGCCTCTAAACATTTAGCTTCAGTTACCTTCTACACGCTCCAGACAGGCGCTTGTATGTCGTCTACGGTGTCTTCGCTGCAGTGTATCATCTTTTTAACACTCCCGCCTGACACACTTTTGCTAGAATCACAGCTCCAGGCCCTTTCTGTTTACCGACCCAGCATCAGCGCTCACGCCGCGTTTGGGTGGACACAACCCGGTCACTGAGGCAGCATGGACCCGGTCTCCCGATAGCCTGTGGCACCGACGTTTTTAAGTATTCAAGGAGTAACGTGTTGAGCTTGAATGCTACTGCTACACAACAAAGGGCTGTCAGAATGAACGGTATGTTTATTATTATTATTTCCTAGCATAATCACTGTGGTTTGTAACGGCTTCAATGTCCAGATTATTAGTTAGAGATTTTTGCTGAGTTCAGAAAAAGCAGAGGTTATTGCAGGTACTTCCCTTAATGTTTATGCAGCACATGTTGGCTTGCAGAGACTTGTTGAAAGATTATGGCCTAATACAAGCTGCTAAACCAATGCATCAATGGTTAAACTTTATTTACGTGTATCTCACTATTCGCTATTATCTTTGTTTGCTTATTGTTTATGTTGTAACACGTGAACCTTGTGTATTTATAGTTATTCATGTGAGTGACTACATAATTATTATATTGTTGGTCTCTGTGGAGATACATGTCCTCAGGCTGACACTGTTGATTGACAAGAAATGATACACACAGCTATCTGTATATATATATATGTAATTACTATGTTGTATATTGCAATGAGAATTTGATTGGTTATTTGAATGGATTCAATTGAGTTTTTTTTAACAGAGAAATACCAAACTTTGGAGTGGACGATATGGCGATAAAAAAATGTAATTGTGATATGAAGTTCTGTGAATCTGGGAAGATCATTTATGCTCTGCTCTTCACCGTCACTTTTACCGTAACAATGCCAGTGTTAATATCAATTAAAAAATATAATTGGATGTCCATTAAATTTGTAGTTAAAAAAGACACTGATAAAAATATCTTCATAAAATTGTGAATGTATATTTTTATCATATCGTCCACCCCTACATTGGACTAACTGGCTCAATCAAAGTTACCAAAAACGATACAAAGTCTAAATGTAGGACTAAATATGATTGATTCTATTATATATTTAGCTGTCAGATATCACAGTAACCATTATAAACAGTGGTACTATTATGAACTAATCTCATGTGATTCTCTCCAGGCACTCAGACTGATACAAAGAGGCAGCACCTCCTGGAGAGGCTGCTGGATGCTGTCAAACAGGTGAGCACAGTTTTAGACCCATCCTTTAGACAGACGTATTGACTCTGTTTTTTATCTCCAAGCTGTTTTATCACAATGACTTTTGAAAAAGAAGTGGGGATTTTTGGGGGTTTCATTTGTAGGCCTATTGAGTCTACATTCATCATTATTATCTTATTTTTTCAGTGCCAAATCCGCTTCGGGGGAAGGAAAGAGATCGCCACGGACTCTGATAGCAGGTATTATTGATGAATAGCTTTGTGTTTTGTTCATTATTTGACTTATTGTTCCAGGTCACGTTTGTGGCTGTAGATGGACTGTGCACTTTTACTTTGTTAACTGCTTTTGTTTCTACTGAGTGGGTTGGCAGTCGGCCCAGATCTGCTGCTTCCTTACAAACCACTGAAGAGACCTAAGAGCTTTACTTTGTGGTTGCCTGTACAGTAGCTGTTCCTTATTTATATTTGCTCATGGTTGTTGTATTTTTCTCTTGTAGGGTGATTTGTCTTTGTGCTCAGTTTGAGGCTGTGTTGCAGCATGGTCTGAGGAAGAGTAGAGGACTAGCCCTCACTGCTGCAGCTCTCAAACAGGCAGCAGGCTTCAGCAGCAAGTCAGAAGGAGGTATGTGTTCTGTTAAGTTTAAAAACTGTTGTTGATCTTGTGTTCAATATTGGTCAAACTGATAATTGAAATGTCAGTTTCACTATTGGCTTTTTTGTTCCATTCGTTGGTCTCTGTAGCCACAGTGCTAAAATAGCCACATACCATTGTAAATCATAATCTCAGTATCATCTAACAGCCACTGGAAGAATCTGTTAAATGTGTGATAATTTATAATTATAATTTGCTTTTCCAGCCACAGTGTCTTTTTGTGCCATTCCCAAGCTTAGATAAATTGAGAGGGTTGTGTCAGGAAGGTAATTATATCGGCGTAACGACAATATTATGGAATCACGTCGGTGTTCTCGGTTCGTCGGTGTAGGTATATTTGACAGCCTCTAACGTGCACATACTTTGCCCGATTAGGCTCTAACCTGAAATACCTAATTACCCCCCGGCTCTGAACACATCTGACTAATATGATGGCAGTTATCTCTATAGCGCCCCCTATAGACTGAAAGAACAATGTAGTTTTAGAAAATCCTTCACAAACATCCAGACAAATCAAAAAAGTCAAACAGACCCTTCTCATGTTTGTCACGGTTTGGGGGCGGGGCCTCTTAATTGCTAACTCTATCCAGCTTAACTAAGGAATACCTTTAATATACAGAACCTTTTAACATTAGCTCAAGCCATGGACTTGTATGTATGACACGGTTCAGATTTTGGCCTCGATTATGTGGTTTTAGTGACTGAGAGCGCCACCTGCTGTATTTTAGTGGAACTTGCTGGAAACTCATTGTTCAATCTCCTTTTATTTGGTTCAGTCACAAAAGCCTTACTTCACCGTATCCTTGTTAATGGCCCACATTCTTCCCCATTCACTTCCATCGGTCCTACCTTCACCCCTGGACCAAAACCTCCCCAACGCTGTGTAAGGACAGACTTCTCCTGAGTTTGCTTTGTAAGGCTTCTGAAAGACACCGGACCCCACCACCATCACCACCCCACCCTCAAAACACTCCAAACCTCCAAAATCCAGATTAAGTGCAGTCACGCGGTGCATATGAATGGGGAGATTATCAGCCTGGCTTTTCACGGCAACACAAGACAGGCTATTTTATATTTCGCTCAAGTCTTGATCGAGGTTTGCAAATGATTCAGAATAATCACACCATTTGGATTTTCTCTGGCAGTGCTTAATCAGTATTGAATCCACAACGACACATCTCTGTGAAGGATCAGCAGAAAGAGAGCTGCACATCCAGACTGGCTTGTTGATTGGTCAGTGTTGGATTCGGAGGAGGGGCTACGGAGGAGGGGGAGGGGATTATAACTTTATTTAATAATAACTTTACTTATTTAGCACTTTACAGAATCCCAAATGATTCAAGAACAGTTGCTAAAAATGTAAAACGGGTTCAAATGAAAATTGGCACCAGAATAAAAACAACAGATCAAGGAAAATCACAGTTAAAATGGGACTTAAGTGCAGCATAATTCAAAACCAGATCAAACCTAAAAACACAACAACAACAGGCTTTAAAGGGGCCTTAAACGATGCTTCTGGATATGCCTGAGCTCCTCTGGAGGGTTGCTCCACAGCCCTGGAGCCCGTATAGAGAACATCCCTGGTCTTTAGTCGAGAGATGGGAACAGTCAGGAGGTTTCTGCCCGAGGACCTTAAGCTGTGCACCGGTTCATACGGAACAGTAGTTCTGCTGAGTACCCAGGGGCCGGACCGTGAAGGGCTTCTAAAGTGATATGCTCCCAGCTCCGAGGAACCGAGCGTTTGGAGCTCACAGAAAGCACCAGAAGACACAGGATGACCCATGGTGATGGTGGAAGGTGCTGGATAAAGTCTCAGCTGAGTTTGTTAATCATCTGAATACTGTGTGGCCCGAAGGGTGTGATGGCTCCTTTGGTCTTCATGTACCCCCGCCCAGATGGAAGCAGCTCGTACTCAGACCACAGAGATGGTGCCTATCAGAGATCTTCTGAGCCTGGTTTAAGTCTGTCAGAGATGAACGTCCATTTATTTTCCTGAACCCTTGCTTCCCACTTTCACAACTGTATCCAGTTTGTTTGTGTTTTGCAAAGAGAACGATCCACCCCAGCTCTGGACCCCTCTCTCCGTGAGACGTGTATACAACAGTGTCCACATCGGTTCTGGTGCGCTCTCTGTTCTGAGTTTAGAATTGCAGGCATCTTGTGTTTAGTGTCAAGATTGCATCTGTTTTCATGGTGTGGTTCCTCTGTAAGTGTTAAATCCTCGTTCGTGGTGAGATTCCTATATTGTTTATGAGAAACCTGTGACAATGATTCCCGTGGTGGTGTCTGTGGTCGCTATTGGCAACCAGGCTGCTAACAAACCTGTTTAATTAGCCAAAAATAAAAATAAACTGGTATTAAAAATCCTATTGAGAAATGCCAAAACGTGAGTCATTCTCGAGTTGTTTTGCTGCCGTTTGATCTTAGAGCATTTTAATCCAATGTTTGGTCTGTGTTTATCAGTAGGGCTGTTCCAGAATACATGTCGAGTTTTATTATTAGTCATTTATTTATAAAGGACTCTGCTTTGGAGCTGGAAGTCAGGGTTAGAAATGTAACATTTCAGCAACACTTTGTGCCAGTCCCAACTCCAAATAATTAGTGAGCGTTCAATCAGCAAAGACATTCAACCTTTGTCAATGTACAGCTCTATGAAGCTACTCTTTATTATTTAAAATGTTCTTATGGCAGTACTTTTGTGTATTTGTGAGATACACCTGAAGTATTTACGTTCTAATTATTAAATGAACTGTATTTCCTTTAAACAATCATTGGATACAGTTTAAATACTGCATTAAATTATTTAAAAACAGTGATATATATCGTAGGTTATAATGTTCAGTATATCGAGTATCGCCGTATTGAGATAGTATCGGTTTCTTGAACCATATATCAGGTATCGAATCGTGAGGGACCCTGAGGTTCCCGGCTCGAGTCTGGATGTGTGTCCACACTTCTTACCATCAATAACAATTGATTTGTCTGGATTTTTTTTTTTTTTAAAGAATGTCATTTGTACTGATCTGCAACTTTACTCAAATAATACTGTACGATTTGGATGAATTTTTTTGGTACGCTCAGAAATGACACAAAGACCAGTTGATAAAATTTTGGGAGCGATCTGTGGAAATGAGCTGCCTTGGCGGAGGTCCGAGTGCTTTCTATATATACCATATGAAAACATAAAGTTGGATGGTTTCACAATTGAACCATGTTTTATTGAAGCTTTAATCATTTTTGGACCACGTGACAATTGTGAGATATTAAACGAAATATATTTTATTATATTTATATATATGTTATTATATATATTTATATATATTTTTTTTTATATATTTATTTATATATTATATTTATATATATTTTATTATTTATATATTTTTTTTCAGGACGTCTCATTGAAATAAAAGCTCAATATAAAACCATTTTCATCACTTTTCATTAATTAACCCCGTGTTGTTCTTGTAGCGAACTACCAGCTCTCCCCGACGGTGAACATGCCTCAGGACGACACGGTGATAATAGAAGACGACAGACCCCCGCTGCTGCCCCCCCACCTCACCGACGACTCCTCCTCCAGTTCCCACGACGACGTCGGCTTCACCGGGGACACGCCTCCGCAGTGGGCTCCGGAGCTGCCCAGTCAACCGGACAGGTGAGAGCCACCGAAGTACTTCCAAAGTTTTAATGATAATAAAAAAACATAATATTAGTAATGCATTTGTCTTACACGAGGGGGTTGTGAGTTCGAATCCGGCTCATGCGTATGTCCCTGTGTGTTTGCAGCGCTCTGGGCACAGATGAGTCACAGCCCGATGCCTTTCAGAGAGAAGGGTTTGGACGTCAGAGCATGTCCGAGAAACGAACCAAACAGTTCAGCGACGCCTCACAACTCGACGTCATCAAGACCCGGAAATCCAAGAGCATGGATCTAGGTACGACTCGGACTCGGCGGGCTCAAAACACTGGAGTTATAGGGTTTATTCTTCACTGATGGAGAATGTATAAAACTATTTAAAAACCTATGGAAGACCTGTTATAGCACAACATATGGGGTGGGAGAGAGGTGGGGTCTGCATGTCTTCTCCATGTAACTGTGGGTTCTCTCTGTTTACCCCCTACTATCCAAAGACCTGCATTTGTTAGAGTTTGCGAGTAAGTAAAGTGAAAGTTTGTCTCTATGTCAGCCCTGCGATTAACTGGCCATTATCCAGGGTGCACCCATAGATGTTGTATTAACGCATAGTGAGAAACAAGATGGCCGCCGTTGATTTCAATACATTTACATCCTCGTTCTGGAGGCCGCCATTTCCACTTCTACATCCGTGTACGGCCCTCGAGCCCACGCCCTCGTGTACACAGACCGGGGACACAGACCCCACAAACATTAAGTTATTTTTTTGGCCTATTTGGGGATTTTTAACAAAGAAAAGTCGATGATGTGAAAATAATAATAATAATAATAATAATAATAATAATAATAATACCTTCCAGTTTTAAAGCACTTTACATATATATATTTTTTGTATTATTCATTTACTCTACAGTCACACCTGGTGGTGGTAAGCTACTTATGTAGCCACAGCTGCCCTGGGGCACACTGATGGAAGCGTGGCTGCCAGTTTGCGCCTACGGCCCCTCCGACCACCACCGAACACCCATCACACAACCACATTCATT
>JAVQKC010163907.1:0-27322 GCA_036025475.1 Philypnodon macrostomus
TAACCCTAACCCCTAACACTAACCCTAACCCCTAACTCCTAACCCTAACCCCTAACCCCTAACCCCTAACCCTAACCCCTAACCCTAACACTAACCCTAACCCTAACCCCTAACCCTAACCCCTAACCCAAAACCCTAACCCCAAACCCCTAACCCTAACCCCAAACCCAAACCCTATAATTATACTTATGTTCCGCAATCACATTTTTAAGGATATATTATGTTATGTGTTATGTGAGGTGTCAACACGTGTCCTTGTGTCTGCCACCGTAGCCACATACGTGCATCACTGGACGCCCCTCATTCGGGTTTAAACATATTTTAGTGTCCAACACATGTTCTTAATAACATGGCTGTACTTATGCCTCCGCTGATCACACCACGGGGTTCGCGCATGTCATTATGAGGCTTAATGCCCCGGGGCGGGAGGGAACTTACAGGTTAGCGTGATGTGTTGCTAACGCTAGTCCGAGCTACGTCGATTTGTCATCAACCTCCCGCTGAGAGCCCACGGAGGGCGGCCATTTTTCTGCCAGAATGATATTTCAGGGTTCAGTGGAGAGTGAACGAGGAGACGAGGGGGAGACGAGGAGGAGACGAGGGGGAGACGAGGGGGAGACGAGGAGGAGACGAGGGGGACTGAGAAGAAGTCCAGTATTGAGTTCAATCAAATCAGTTTAAGGCTCAGTAAAAACACTGTCCATCTGACGTCTGCATCCTCTTTGGTCTTCCTCTAGGCCTCCAGTCTGCCAGCTCAAACCTCAACACGTCCCATATATTCACTGTCCCTCCTCTGTACACGTCCCATATATTCACTGTCCTTCCTCTGTACACGTCCCATATATTCACTGTCCTTCCTCTGTACACGTCCTACACTCCTCTGTACTGGTTTACCTGGTGTAGTGTCATGGCTGCTCCTCATTGCTGCTGGGCGTTCTGTTTCTGATTTGACTCCGGAGTTGTTCGATGAGTTCAGGATTCTGTTGCTGCATCTGCTGAGCAAACTGCTGCCCCCTGGAGGAAAACACCATCCATTACAGTTACTAATTTAAAAAAGGTGGGGATTTTAACTTTTAACCGATTCTGACGCCAGCCGTTTCTTGAAACTAAGAACTCGTTAGAAATAACTGCAATTGTTTATTACATTTTGTCAGACTAAATTCATTTGAAATTCATGAAAAACTGTAAATATTGGCCACAGCGATATCACAGTGGGGCATTGATCCAGAACCAGGCGATAGTCGTTATAGTTATATTGAATTGTAGGAACATTCTGTATTTTTACCTTTAAGACAAATACTGCATCCCTATGTTTTTGTGACAGGAACCGTAATCAAATCAAAATGGTTGGTTTTGTGGCAACATAATATTCTCTGGAAACACAGAATCTATGTAAACCTGCTTATAACCTGTACAAACATCAGTCATGTGATTCTTGTGGATTTCAATTGTTAATGCTTCTAGACAGGTTTAATTGACAGCGGAACGGAATCTTTTAAAAACGATATGTAATATTTGTCAGAAAAAAACCAAAATGAGATATTTTTTCAAAACCATGCAGCACTAGTGACTAGTGAACATTTAGTTCCATTGCTATAGATATGTATATCAAATCTGGAACTATAAGTACATACGCTTGAATGAGTCCAGAGAGGTCTCCTCCCTGACCAGAGCCGAGGCCGGGGCCGAGGCCGGGGCCGAGGCCGGGGCCAGGGCTGGGACCGGGGCCGGGGCTGGGGCCAGCGGCAGCAGCAGCAGCAGCAGCCGGGCCAGGTACCCCCATGGATCCAGACATCATCCCTGACATTCTGTGAACATACAAAAAAACAATTGAGAATATCCAGTGGATCAGAGGCTGCATACATCAACAAAAGCCTCAATTAGAAAAAGAGCAATAATTTTATTTTAGACGCAAGGATGTGTACAATATAAAGACACAACAAATCTACTACTGGTCACTACTGGTGACCCACAAACTCTGATCTGATGTTGCTGAGGAGGTACTCAAGTAAAATAATGATGTCAGATTACCTACTATCAGCTTAAAAGTTGAAATACTGTTTACTGTACTAAATAAAAACTTACAGCTGTTGAACCTGAGGGTTGTTCATCAGAGTCGATGCCTGTAGAGAAACAAACCACCCATCTGAGGTTAGAACATCAGGTTTTATTACATTTTGTTCCTATTTAAGGATTAATAAATGCATTGAAAATCTACGATTCCAGTTTTGGTTCCTTTTTATAAATCAGATATAGATATCTTGACGGTATCAGAATTGATATCAGCCAAACTGGTTGATTTTCATATCGTTACAAGACTCTCTGAGCTATAATGTCATAGAAGGTACCACTTTGTAAATGAAAGAGGGTCTAAAAGGCAGGTAGTTCTCACCATGTTCATGAAGCTGGGGTTACTAAGGAGTCCAGCCAGGTCCACCCCTCCCATCCCCGCCGTCTGTGAGAAATGACAAATTCAATCAACATCATCAAAAAGAACGTCAACCTTAACAGAAACAGAAACAGGGCTATTGACAATTTAAAACTATAAATGAAAGGTCCTGTTTTTTTTGCACATTTCACAGTATATTTACATACATTCAGGTTACTGTGTTGAGATAGAAACAACATTAGAACATGGTTAAGTCTTCACAGAACACACGTGAGGAGCCGGTCTAGTCGGTCCCGGAGGTAACTTCAGTTTTTTAAATACACAGTAATTGGCTCAGACAATAAGACGTAAGAGTTTGTGGGATGACGTTTGATTCAGTTTGATTAGTTTAAGGCATAGAACTGAGAGAACAAGGACTAACGATTCAGATAATCACTTAAGTGGTACCATCATGTTATAATGATGATGGACTGGTGCTAAACCAACAACGAGGACAGGACTAAATCAAGTCCAAAACAAGGCTTAAGAATGACTAAGACTAGTCCTGCATGAGTGAATTATTATAATTATAATAATAATAATAATTAGGCCTAAGCCGTCGTCACTGACAACCAGGTGTATATCTGGACACGCCCCATACGTCTGCCCCATATGTCTGCCCCAAGTGTCACCAACAGGACCTTAATCATGTGTGATTTCTAAGGGTTTTAATATTGTTAATGAGCAAATAGGAGGCCCCGCCCCCAAACCATGACAAACATGGGAAGGGTCTATTTCACTTTTTTGATTTGTCTGGATGTTTCCTTAAAAACTACATTCTTCTTTCAGTCTATAGGGGGCGCTATAGAGGTAACTGAATCATATTAGTCAGATGTGTTCAGGGCCGGGGGGTTATTAGGTATTTCAGGTTTGAGCCTAATCGGGCAAAGTATGTGCAGGTTTGAGGCTGTCAAATATACCTGACCTCACCATTTCAATCCAAAATGTCATACACATGGGGGCGCTATAGAGGCATTCTTTATTTGACCTCTGTAATGTGCCTATGTACATGTACAATATACACTAGCCCGGAACATGAATTATTTAGTTGTCATTAATCGAAGAAGAACAAACTCAATCCAGTTCTGCATCTTCATGATATGTACCTGTGGGTCAAAGGTCAAACTGATCTGGTGATTAGTTTTTGAGTTATCGTGTGTTCACCTCTAGGATCTGCGGACCGACGTGATTTCAGAATATCTTTGTTTCGCCGATATAATGACAACGACGTATTAGATTTGTATTGAGCTTCACAAGGCCTCAAGGTATTCTCAAAGCACTTACATTTTGAGTCCATTATACATCCACACCACAATCAAACACTGGTGGTGGTAAATTACTTCTCAAGTCACAGCTGCCCTGGGGCACACTGACAGACTACCAACTACCCCTCCAACCATCACCACCAAACACCACTCACATTCATACAGAAGCCGTGTGTCTTGCCAAGAAACAACAATGTATGCACAGTGTTGAGGCCAACCCTCCAATTACAGGGCGTCTCACCGGACTGGATGTGTCCATCTTGTCCTCTGCGATCTTCAGGTTGGTTTTGTACGTGTCGTTGTCTGGGTCCAGCTCCAAGGCCTTTTTATAATAACCCACAGCCTCTGTGTGTTTGTTTAGACTCGCCAACGCCAAACTGAAACAAACAAACAAACAGTCACTGCTCCTGAACCCAACTTACACAATTATTTTAAAGACAATATATTACCACGAGCATGTGACACGCCAAGTCAGTGACAACATGGTCATAGTACCATAGAACATAGTACCATAGAACCATAGCACGTAGTACCATAGAACATAGACCATAGCACATAGTACCATAGCACATAGTACCATAAAACATAGAACTATAGAACACAGTACCATAGCACATAGCACCATAGCACATAGAACCATAGCACATAGAACCATAGCACATAGAACCATAGCACAAAGTACCATAGAACATAGCACCATAGCACCATAGAACATAGTACCAAGCCCAGGAAGTAACTTTATGAGGAAAACACAGAGAGCCCCACTTAGTGAGAACTAATCAAACTAATGGTGTGAGTGAGGATGCATTTTGGAAAATGTGCCTGTATGTGCCTGTATGTGCCTGTATGTGCCTGAATGTGAATGTATGTGAATGTATGTGAATGTATGTGAATGCTTAGATGTTGAATTGACCAGTGGATCAAATATTTTCAGCTGGACCCTTGCTTTAGAGTGTAGCTGCTGTTTGTAACCCTTTTTTCATATTTTGCAGATTTTGTTGATTCTGGCGTCTGTTGTTGCCATCACTGTGTACCGGCTGGCTGCTTTCTTTGCCTTCTCATCCACTCTCCGCCAAGAGGACCTTAAAGAACTGGAGCCTTTGAAAGAGTATGTGACACCGCAGATGGCCACTTCTGTCACAGCCTCCATCATCAGCTTTGTGGTTATCATGATTCTCAACATGCTGTATGAGCGGGTCGCTATATGGATCACTGACTTTGGTATGTATCTAGAATAAAAGCTCACTTCAACAGGGTAATAGAGCATTTTATTGATAATATGTTTTGTTGTTTTTGGATAGAGCTTCCTCGTACCAGGACTGAATATGAAAACAGCTTGACTCTGAAGATGTTTCTCTTTCAATTTGTCAACTATTACTCCTCATGTTTCTACATTGCCTTTGCCAAAGGGAAGGCTGTGGGCTTTCCAGGGCAGCCTGTGTATCTATTGGGAAAATACAGGAATGAAGAGGTACCTTGCATTTACGCATCTATGCATAATTCTGTGCAAGTGTTTCATAAATATGTTAATAAAATGCAATAATTTGTATGGATTTCGATCACCACCTAGAGCCAGGCTTTGTTTATTTGTCACTCTCGTCCTTTACTAACACTATGTACTTTGGCAGTGTGATCCTGGAGGCTGCCTTATTGAACTGACGACCCAGCTTTCTATTATTATGGGAGGTAAAGCTATATGGAATAACATCCAGGAAGTCTTGTTCCCGTAAGCATTAACTGTTTACTTGTTGAGCATTATAATCTTTACTGTCTGCTACATATAAAGCTAATGTACATACATTCTGTAACTATCTCTACAGGTGGTTTAAAAACTTGTATGCTCGTCACTGCAAGGGCACAGGTGTGTCCACTGATAAAGGACTTCCCCGTTGGGAGCAGGACTACAGTCTCCAGTCCATTTCAAAATTAGGACTTTTTTATGAGTACCTCGAGATGGGTTAGACTTTTTTTCTTCTATCTGTTATTTATGATAATTTCAACATGTTTTGTTTTTGTTAGATGGTTACTAATAAAACACGATCATTGAAATAACACATGAAATAATAATTTTAAATTTGATCTTATGTCTTTCAGTGATTCAATTTGGTTTTGTGACCCTCTTTGTGGCCTCCTTCCCTCTGGCTCCAGTCCTGGCTCTTGTCAATAACATTTTTGAGATTCGTGTGGATGCTTGGAAAATCACCACTCAGTTCCGCCGCATGGTGCCAGAGAAGGCTTCCACAATTGGGGCCTGGCAGCCTATTCTTCAAGGCATTGCCATAATTGCTGTGGCAACAAATGTAAGTTACAAAGAACTTGCTATTGATCAGATCACAGGGTAAAGCTGTAATGTTAGGGTCTTACATCTTACAGAAATTCACACTGAAATGGAAACTGTTATGGTCAAATTAATATATATTTTAAAAGGGTTGGTCATGATTCAGTTTAGCATTGAATTGGTCCTTTTTTTGTCCCAGTTTTGCCTTTTCCTTACACCCAGTTTTGATTAGTAAATACAGGCATTTGTAATTCTTCTTCTATGTAGTAATATTACATTTACTACTTAACGTTATTTCAGTCTTTTTAGTATTGCAACACTCGTCGTAGTTAGGACATTTGTTTCAATATTGTGCAGCCTTAATACAAGCTGATGATAACAATAGCCGACTTAATATTTTCTCAGGCCATGATTATTGCTTTTACATCAGACATGATCCCACGTTTGGTGTACTACTGGTCCTTCTCTGTGTACCCATATGGAGAAAATGACAGTCACACTATGGCAGGCTACATCAACCACTCCTTGTCTGTCTTCAACATCAGTGACTTCCCAGAACAAAGCAGGCCTCTGAGCCCAACTTACAACTTTACCACATGCAGGTAATTCTCATTTGTCTTCTTTTTACATGAATGATAGCAATAGTACATGGTTGTCAAACTAATTTAATCGCTCATGTTTAGGTATAGAGATTTTCGGTACCCTCCTGGGGATCTCCGCGAGTATGAGCACAACATATACTACTGGCATGTGATTGCTGCAAAAATGGCTTTTATAATTGTTGTTGAGGTATGGACATACAGTATTCTTCTTCTTTCAATCTTAAAGCATATTAAGATAATTATATTAACACTTGTTGTTAAATTAACTAATCACAATGTTTTGTTTCTTCCCAGCATATTGTTTACTTTTCCAAGTTTATCCTGTCCTATTTGATTCCTGATGTGCCATACACAGTCAAAGAACAAATCAAACGAGAGAAATACTTGACCCAGGTCATACTTCATGAGACCAACCTGAAGCTGGTGACCAAACGTGTCAAATCGCCCGAGGATGAAATACGTGAAGGCTCTATTCAGAAACTGTCAGCAGAGGAGTTGGATTTTGACTGATGCAAAATGAATATAGTTGACTGTTACATCTATATTATGGGTTTTTTACATATAGGCTTTTCGTATTATGTGGATACTTGTGGAAACATTCATGTCAATTTTTGAACTTATATGAAAACATTTTTTTAAATGGTGAGGTCTTACTTTTATTCACTAGATATCCTAATCATGCTGAACTATTACTGTGTTTTAGAGACACAACATCAACAAAGAAGAAATGCTTTATAGTTATTGTTATATATATTTCATTTGTGCAAATAATGTATTAACCTGGAGAGACTCACAAGAAACAAATAGAGATGATTTATTGAGCGTGATAAAATACACATTTTGTGTTTAGGCCCCAGAGGAAAGACGTGCATGGAGATATCTGCTGAACGTGTATGAGTACGTCTTCCCCCCAGTGCCTAGACAATGGTTGTGGCTTGAGCTGTTCAGGCAAAGAGAGTAGAGAAGTGGGAGCGGCTGGTGAGAGGCAGAGGGGATGATGCAACTGAGCAGTTCAGGTGGTGATGGGGCGGAGGAGGGCGGTGATGGAGTGGAGGAGATGCGGTTGATTGGGTGGTTTAAAAGCAGTCGGCTGAGCGGAGATGGGCTGAGGTAGAGGTGCGGCTGGAGGAGAACAGGGAGGAGCTCCAGGGGATAGTTATAGCAAACAAAAAGAAATCATTGACTTTTAATTCATGTACTCTGTATATAACCTGCTATTGTACAGTGACACAAGTCTCTTTTAGAGTTCATAATCATGTGCATATGCATATATCAGATCAGAGTGCCTTAATTAATTGTCAAAAGTGGCTTAAATTGACCTCAAAGGAAAACACTTCTGTTGTTATCTGTTTTATACCAAACTTTAAACCTGACCATGACCACTGTATAATATCTTCACCATGTTTTACCCTGTGTAATTAGAACTGTGTAAAATACGCCTGTGGTATTATTATCTGTCCAATTGTAATACAGTATTCACTACTATAACCACTGCACTACTGTTCAAATATCTATCAAGAGAAAAGTGCCATATTTGTGTCATTAAAATATTTTTTACTTAATAATATTTCCAGATTTGTTTTTGAGGCATAACTATAGGCCAACAAGAAAAAATGTAATTCTTTATTTTTTTTAAAAACAGTGATCAGAATTTCTAGATTTGTGAAAATAATAATGTGTATAATAATAACTTTTTTTTATTATCAAATATACACCGTGTTTTATATGATATATTACATTATATATGTAATTTAATATATATAATATATACAATATATATATTACATATATGTGTAATTTATCATACATAAAATATATAATATATATTTAATTATAAAATGTAATCTTCCACACGCACCCCGCGCAAAAGCTTCAGTCCCAGGCTTCACCCGAGCCCTGCTCCAGGCTTTGAAGCTGCACTGTAAAGCACACCCTGCTTGAATGGTCCACCACTCCGGATCCGTTCTCACCAGCTCCACACTCCGGAGGTTATGTCATCCACACCCGCAGGAAAGTTCCAGAGGTTGGCTTCGTTCTTGTCCCTGCTCCAGTCCCCGCGTCCCCTCTCATTAAACACGTCTGCACCTCGTGCAAAATGTTTGTTATATGAAATGTTCAAAGTTCCGTGAACTGGAGACAAAAGTGAGTTCACTTTACAAAAAAGTAGGCTTTGTGGTGAGGGATAGAATAATTATGAATATACGATGAAAAAACTATTGTGGTCATCAACATTTCTGTAAAGACTTGTCCAATAAAATCTAAAAATCAAGACCTTTGCCTCCAGCCAAAAGTCTGTTACTATTGTGTACATTAAATAAACATACAATGTGAGGTACATTCACTAATGTCTGACATCTGGCTAATGCAAATTTCTCCTTTGAAAATATGTTTTTTCCTTCAGTTGCCTCCATCCATTTCTTTGAAAGTGTCTTTATGGATGTGGTGGATACTACGCAAAGTCAAAGATGCGATCAAACACAGCATATATAAATGTGTCGCAAAAAGAAGACTGTAGTTTGATTGAGTGCGATACAGTAGATGACACAGCTGTTGGCTTGATCTCCATCAGTGGATCTGTTCTCAAGGGATTCGGTTAGTTAGACTTATTTTCTAGATACATTTGATTTATAAATTATTGCCCTGATTTTGTGTTTAACATATACCCCTTTGTGTGTTCTTTTTGTTTGTTTGTATGTTCTTATATACTGTATATGTTTGTACAGTACCTAATTTAAGTAGTTTACATGAAACAAAAAATATATTTGTGACGTCATCAAGCTGCGACAGTGGTGGTCCAGGCTCACATGTACGCTGCCTGTGTGCACGCTAGTATCTATCTCTTAGGTTATTTATATCACATCTGAAATATAAAATTGGTTTACTTTTCACCATGAGTTCACAGATCACTTGTGTCGGATGGGTGAAGCGAGGCGCTGCCAAAGAAACACCGGACAAAGTAGGCGACTTGTTAATTGCTAATGCTAAAGGCTATTATGACAACAATTTCAGTGTTGATAGTATAGTTTCAGATTATCAGGACTTCACATTAACTTGCCAGCCAAATGCGGGTAGATTCTAGCTAATATATACAGTGTTTGAAAATGCGACTACATTATTGACAGTTGATTAAATACTACAGAATCTAGTAGTAGTAGTAGTAGTTATCTCAGTTGTATTTCATGTTTTTAGGTTGAGCTGAGTCAAGAGGAGCTGCAGCGTATCATTCATGAAGCAAAAGAAGAGCTGGGGTAATTGAAATAAACTTCAAGTAGACTAGTCTCACTTTCTTTGCTGGACTTAATTGTTAATTGTGTTCCATTTGTGATTAAAACAGAGATCAAGCAGCTGAGGAAGAGGAAGATGATGAAGCGGCCGCTGCTGACGAACACAACAACAACACAGACACAACAGAAGATGCTGAAGCCGAGGATGTTTTGAATAAATTGGAGAAGGATGAAGATGATGATTTAGCAGAGTATGGGCTGGATAAATACGACGAAGAGGATACCGGTATGGGGTTCATTTACCACTGCGCTAGCTTTTTTAAGTCTCTGGCATTAATGGTTTCTCACCCATCTAGTGACTGCTAGCCTGGGTGACAGTCTCGCTGGGCTCACAGTGTTCAGCTCCAATGAAGAGGATCCTTACATCACCATCAAAGATACAGTAAGAAGCTATTTTCGTGATACATTTTGTGACATATAATTACAACCTGCATAATTATGTCCTTTCATGCAGAAATATGCCAGTTAAAATGAAAATGACATTATTTGTTCTTCTTGCAGGATCAGTATGAGCGGGAGGACTTTCAAATAAAGCCTGGTGACAATCTAATCCTAGCAGGCAAAACGGAAAAGGATTGCTGTAGTTTAGAGATCTATGGTAAATTACATTTTAAGTTATAATAGATTTCATTATTAATCATTCATACATTCATTATTTCTAGTCTACAACTCTGAAGAAGACTCTCTGTACGTTCATCATGATATCCTCCTGCCAGCTTACCCGCTGTGTGTCGAGTGGCTAGACTTTGATCCTAGCCCTGGAGAAGGACCAGGTAATGGTGGCGTCACAACCCCGTGTCTTGTAAATATATAGTTGTTCACAGTCGGTAGAAATCTTTATAATTAAAATAATACTCTATACTTTAATGACAGGTAACTATGCTGCTGTGGGCAACATGACTCCTCAGATAGATGTGTGGGACCTAGATGTAGTGGACTGTTTAGAGCCTGCCTTCTCTCTTGGGAGCAAAAAGGCTGCAAAGAAGAAAAAGAAGAGCAAAAAGGTGCAGTACATATTACCTTTTTATCAGTATACATATAATATATAGGGAAATATTCTACAAAATATACAATAATGGTAATTGTAATGAAGGCAGTATTATTCTCTTCTGGTGTCAGGGTGCTGCATCACAACCTGTTGAAGGACACACTGATGCAGTACTTGATTTATCCTGGAACAAACTTGTAAGGTGTGTCTTCCTTCTTCTGGTATTGCAAAAAATAAATAAATCAGAATTATAAATGTTGTATATCTTGTATGTTTTCTTATAACAGAAATGTGTTGGCGAGCGGCTCAGCAGATGATACGGTTATCTTGTGGGATCTATCACAAGGGAAACCAGCTACAACTTTGCGCAGACACACTGATAAGGTATTTATACAAAAATGCATAAAACATAAATCATGTATGGCGATGTTTCTAACAATAACATTTCTTATAACATACATAGGTTCAAACATTAGCATTTCATCCTTTTGAGGCACAGACTCTAATATCTGGGTCTTATGACAAGTGAGTCTCTTTCATTCTGTTTATTCATTGATTATGATCGCAGTATTCTATGACCATGTAAACGCAAATGTAAATCAATCACTAAATTTAACCTACATGTACGTTGACACTGTTCTTGCAGGACAGCTGTTCTTTATGACTGTCGTAGTCCAGATGACAGTTATAGGAGTTGGAGATTCAGTGGTCAAGTGGAACGGCTGCTCTGGAATCATTTCTCACCTTGCAACTTTTTAGTGAGTTTTTTGCATTCGTTTTTGTATAATATGATAGAACACGTGTGTTTTTCAGGTTTGACTTATAATCTTGGTGAACGCTTCTGTTTCAGGCCAGTACTGAAGATGGGTTTGTCTATTGCTTGGATGCACGTTCAGATAAACCAGTGTTCATTCTGAGGGCACATGATGAAGAAGTATCAGGTCTGAAAAAATGAATATTGTACCCTAAACCCAGTATTTACCCTCATTTGACCTTTTCACTGTTTTTGCAGGTTTGGACCTTAGTAGTCAGATCAAAGGATGCCTGGTGACTGCATCAGCTGACAAACATGTTAAAATCTGGGACATTTTGGGGAACAAACCCAGCCTAGTGCACTCAAGAGATATGAAGATGGTATTACTCTGCTTTTCTTACATTGCTTACATTTTCTGTATTCAAGATATATATTCAAGACTGTCTAAGAGGTCTATATTAGTTCACCGTGTTGTCCACTGTGTTTAGGGTGTGATGTTCTGTGCCTCATGTTGCCCTGATTTGCCGTTTGTCTATGCTTTTGGAGCACAGAGAGATGGTTTACGGATATGGGATATAGGTGATGTTGCTGCAGGTATGGTTAAGTTACATTTGTTATCCATAATCATACTGAAGCTAAAGCTTGCTATGCATTCAACCTGCAACTTTATAAATCAATAATACAAACTTATTTTATTTACTTACAGTGAAAGAGGTCTTTGGAAACCGAGAGCGTATGGTTTTAAACACAGGATCACAGGCACCCAGCTCGGCAGAGATGGAGGTCTCCTAAAACTGATCTGGACAACAGAAAACCTACAACCATGGAAAACTACACTTTTTAGACAGCTCATCATAAAGGCCAGTCTGATATACTACTGGTAACATACAAATATAATGAAATACAAATGGAACTCTCCAATAGGATTGGTTAATAAATTCATAGTCTTATGCCATGTTGGTCATCCAATCTATGCATACAGTTGGGTAGAGAGTTTTGTATTATTTCATACATGAAACATGCGTGCCTTGGTTAAAAGAAAATCACAACTCTGGTATTTTTAAATGGCTCAATATAAAAACAATATTGTGTAAAAAATATATGTTCTGATTGTGAAACTTTCACATTACATTGTTTTGGAAATAAAAACAATTTATATCTATAACAAAACATTACATTTTGAATTTCTTTGAATGTTGAAATACTTAAGTATTTTCTTATTTTAAGCGGAACAATAATGAGTGGAACAGTAATGATTGGGCCTCTGTGGTAGGCAGGAGTCATAATAGTGATGCACCATAGAAATTAGCCAAGCATGGCATCGGGTCATCTATGCAGACTTCTTAATCCTTTAATGCGACTGTTCTGCGACACGACATTAAGGAATATACAAAGTGAGTTGTTAGTTATCGAATAGGAGTTACCACTTAAAGGTATATTTAAAAAAAATACAATTATTGTAGCTTTTAGGTTTCGGACAAGAGAACCGGGAGCTAACAGCGGCTAATGTCATGAAGGCTATGTCATCAAAAACACTGGTGATGGGCTAATGGCTCTCAGTATTTACTAGTCCATTTGTTTGGTTTAAAAAGCAATAGAGTAACTTAGTGTCATTATTATATATGAGATTGTATGTGTTAAGGACGTATTATCTCTTCGCTTCAGAATGAACTTTATGGAGCGATGTGTTTTGTTTTTTAGCAGCATGTCTGGTGTCAGCTCGACAGAAGCACACCGGCCCCCCACTTGACGATCCAAACTGGTAGGGTTTTACATGGTCAGGTATCTTGCTTAAGCATTTTTAACCATCTACTTTTATATGCTTTGTATTCAGTAATGTGCAAATTGGTGTAACTTCAAATGGGAAGACTGTAGTATGTTACCATCCCACAGCTGACATTCCCTATGATCTAACTCAGGTAAGAATCATTATATGTACAATTATATTTATACACAACTCTTGCTTCATATTATCAGTGGATTAAAAATATATACTCTTGTTAGCCCATTGAACGTCCTGACCCAGTGAACAATGTTCCTGAGACACATGAGCAGGTATTAAAAGCCCATTTGAGCAAAGAGGTGATCAAGGACGAAAAGGGGCCAAGGATAGAGGAGCTGAGCAAGATGTTTTTCACCACGAAACACCAGTGGTACCCAGTGGGACAGTGAGTAGATTGGAATAAATAATTGATATATTATTGTTGCATAGGTGTTTACAGTATAGTGGGTGGATATGTATGATAAAGTCATCCCTTTATTATTAATAATTATTATTATTATTAATACAGGTACCACACAAGACGCCGAAAGAAGGACCCACCTAAAGACAGATAAGGGCTCCAAAGGCATAAATGTATTGTACTTGTTCTTTCTACATAATAAACAGTTAAATAACAGGAAATGCCATAAATGTATTGTACTAGTTCTTTCTACATAATAAGGCCAGTGCCACCACAGTCTCAAAAGAAATCTATGGGAATAAATACAGCATCACAATTCCCTTTACCAGTACATACAATATCTTTGTGTAAATGACAAAATATGCAATCTTCTAATTGCCTGTCTACTTGGTGCTCCTTTTCAATTCAATATAATTGTATAACCCTATATCACAACAAAGTTGCCTCAGAGGGCTTCACAGAAAGAGATGTATGTAAACAATAAACAAGGGCATTGCAAACAATTACAAAGTTAATAGACAATCAACACACAAACAACAGGACTGTCCCAGGACATCCCCTGTCTTTAGACCCTCCATCACAGTCAGGAACAACAACAACAAAAAACACTTATGGGAAAAGTAGAAACTTGTGGAGAACCACATGATGGACAGATCCACTCCCAGGATGGACAGGCTGTAGATGTGTCCAGGACTCATGGATGAGGTCCTTGTGCTGAGAGAGCTGCAGATTTAGTGGTACATCCAAGTGAATGAGGAGATAGTAGAAGGGGGCATCCAGCTCAATGAGGAGATGCCGCAAGTTTAGTTGCAATATAACTTTATAATCGTCCTCAGTCGTGTATTCAGAGGTAAGTGTCAGTCCTGCAAAAAAATGGTTGTTGTACCACCACAAGTGATGTCTAAATGGAATAAACAAATGAAGGGGGAACAACTTGTCTGGGGCCCTGGATGTCTGGGGCATGGCTGTGCAATTACAATCATAGAAAGGGCATTGTTTTCTTGTTTATTATACAAAAAGTTACTCAGGGCAAAGAGGATTTTTTTTTTTGATCTCATAAGTTTTTAGGTTTTTAGGAGTTCTGTTTATATATTGTTTTTTTTCTCTTGTGTTCTATGTGTTCAGGCCTTCAATATAAACAAATAAAGATTGGGTTACGTCAGTCAGAACAAGTATGAGAGTTAGAACTGTTTCAAAAGTTGCAAATTTACCTAAAAGTGGTGGCCCTGCCCTGGCCACACCCAGGGACTTATATGAAAGTTTTTCTACACTATGTTCCAATTTAAAAAAAATGTACAATCAAAAACATGCGGTCGGCTCCCTTAGGCATATTTTATTGTTTTAATTTTTTAGGGAGTCTAATTTCAATAACATTTTTGTCGTCCTTGAATTTCGTGCAAAGTTTCTTGACTTTTTGAGCATGTTTGCAAATGTATTTGTTAGAAAAATAATAAAAAGGAAAAAACAAGCAGTTTCAAGATGGACGGCTTTTCTCAGCTTGGGGCATCATTTTTCAGCTAAAATGGTTTGGAAGTGTAATGAGACTCTTCGAGTCTGATTGGTAGAAGTGAAAAATCGTCCAGTACTACGTTTGTGGGTCATCAAATCAACAGACACATCCTTGTTGGTTTTAACCCTACACACGATATATGGGGAAATGGCGCCGTCTAGTGGAAAACAATAATAATAATAAAAATAAAATATCTTATCCCTTACCATCAGGAATCATATTTATCATCAGATACATTTACACTGCAGTGTTCGTCTATATAAAAAATATAATATATATATATAATTTTTAGCCCCTACGTCATCTGAAGCCACCGGAAGTGAGTGCTCTGGCCACGCCCACGCAGATCAGTCCGAAGCAAAGAGAAGGCGAGTCAACGGCTAAAAATATATATAGCTAACACAAGATGAGCGGTTTGCCTCGTAGGATTATAAAGGTATACTCAACTGTGCTCAGTATATACGACTTAATGAGCACACAAGTGGTCACTGTATAAATGATTAATGGATATGCGTGCGGAATATTACAGGTATTGGGCGCGTAGCCTTAGCATAGTTAGCACAATTAATGCTACCGCTTGTCTCCAGTTATCACGCACCCCCTGTGTCTGCAAGTGTTTTATTTTAAACTTAAGCGTACCGTTATTTCACCTGTCTTCTATTTTAAGTGATATGTTGCATTTACTCTTAATTCTATTGTAGTAGTCTGGATCAACTCTGTAGGTGTTTGTCCTACTCACCATATGAATGGATGCGCTAGGCTAAAGCTAACGACAGTGACTGCGGTTATAGAGTCACGTCTGTAAATACGATTAACTTGTGGTTAGAAGAACCATGTATGTGTTTGTTCATCATATAAATCGTGATATTCTTTATTATTATACACCAAAACTAAGTTCTTGCCATTGGCCGAAGGCCTGTTTCGGTCCCCTCCCTCACCTCCAGCGCCACTTGGCTGGGCCTGTCCCTGTCCCTCTGAGTTGCTGCTTTTCAGGTTGAACTAGAAGTTTACAGTGACGATGTGAAAGCTTAGTTTGACGTCTCCTCTTGTATTTTCTAAACTTAAAATGAACAGACATTGTTCCGGATTGAATGTTCTTCCTGATGACTCTATCGTTGCACCTGTTTTTATCCAGTGTCAAAATATGAAAATGAAGGCACTTCCTTCTTTTTGGTTTCCTTGTCCGGGGTTGATTGTGGTGTTGATTTCTTTGCTTCATTATCGTCCGCCCAGCTTTAAAACGATTATTTATTTTTCATGAAGCATTGGTTCAGAAAAGATGGTAAACATTTTGTGTGAATATTTTTTACTTTTGTTTATAATAATAGTTTGTTGTCTGTATGTGAATGTGTGCATTTGTAATTACAGCACAGTCATATATCGGTAGTTAAATATATATTTGAATATGTTTCAGGAAACACAGCGATTGGTGCAAGAGCCTGTCCCTGGGATCTCAGCTCTGCCCGATGAAAGCAATGCACGTTACTTCCATGTGGTCATTGCAGGCCCTGCAGACTCTCCATTTGAAGGAGGGACATTTAAACTTGAACTATTTCTTCCAGAAGAGTATCCCATGGCAGCTCCCAAAGTGCGATTCATGACCAAAATCTACCACCCCAATGTTGACAAATTGGGAAGAATATGTTTAGACATTTTGAAAGGTGAGGTATATCAAATTAATCACGTGAAGACTTAAAGCGATTAAAAGCATGGAGTTTCTTTTCAGTTTGCTCTAGTTCAATGTTTTTGTCACCCCCACAGATAAGTGGTCTCCAGCTCTGCAGATCCGTACAGTGTTGCTATCTATTCAGGCATTGTTAAGTGCACCCAATCCAGACGATCCTCTGGCAAATGACGTTGCAGAGGAGTGGAAAAAAAATGAAACCCGTGCCATTGAGACAGGTAATAATTCATACACAGTTTTAGCAAGAGCATCTGCTTAGATCTGAACGTTAATGTACAACTGATTTTTCATTGGTGTTGCTTTGATTTTTAAAAGTGGCCTAGTTTTATTTGACAGAAAAGCAGGTTTTCAGACTGTGTATTTCATTTTTTTTTTTACAGTATAAAGGTCTTGAAAGTGTCTTTTCTTCCTTTGTTTTTTATCTCCAGCTCGAACATGGACCAGGCTCTACGCAGGCAAGAATGAAGTATAAGAGAAGCAAGATGAGGCGTTTGAATGTGATACACACAATGTACTCCTATTCTGTCAACATTTGCATTTAATGGACACAAAAAGATAAAAAAAAAATATTAAGTCCAAATCTATTTGAAAACACGAAATGTCAAGATTTACTGCTGCAGACCTCTGGGTGACTTACTTTTCCTCTCTAAGATGCATTATATGTGGTAGTATTTTTTTGTTTTTCTTGTGTTGCTATTTAAATGCATGGACACAGAATGGAACTCTCCTCCGTGACTTCACACAAACTGGTACGTTAAAAAAATAACAGGCAACAAAAAAAACTAAACACAATTCGCAAGTTATGGATAATTTTGGCCTAAATTCGACATAAAGGCATATTTATTCAAACGGCTGCGTTGGGCAGAAGTAGTTGCAAGAATTAGTAAATATATATGTAACAATCTGCCTTAATAGTTTTTGGGGACCCAAGTGTTTAAATGCTAATTCTCAACATAAATTCTCAACTCATTGGGCCTTTTCGGGAGTTAGTAGTAATTCTTATGATGAAATATGGGGATCTGTGAAGTTTATGTTTAACATTATGGTAATATATTCTGCCTCAAATATTTTATAATCTCACACGTAGGTCTTTTTCGTTTTATGCCCCTAATTAACATTCACTAAAGTATCTCTTCTGATTGTACATGATGACGCGTTGGGTTGTGTGGTTTCTTGGTCCCACTCAAAATGATGTGTTTCAACAGTGTCTATTCAGAGCCACACGTGTGTTGCAGCAGACGACACCAATATGTTGAAAATGTGTCCTTTTTTAACTGACTTGTTTCTTTATATCACTGTGTCCATGCGACCTGTTGCCTGTTTTGTTTTATTTTCAGTGTTCATTAAAAAACATAACAATTAAATACAATTCAAATTAATTTACTTTAAGCTGCTTGTGGGAATGTTAGCATTAGGTTTAACATAGGTTTTCCATTTGCGCTTTGGTGAATGCAAATAAAATCAGTCCATCTAGCGACTCACTGGAGCATATTTAAACCATTTTAAAACTTTCATATATTTTACAGCCACAGTGCTTCTCTATTCTTGACCTGAGGGAGGACCGTAATCTTAACATTTTTTTTCTCTTCATATTGAATTATTGCAGGTTCCATGTTGCTTCAACTGTACTGTCTTGTCTTCACACAAAGTGTTTAACTGCTAACTCATGTCTAGAAGATGGCGCATGGCTTTACACCTGGTTAATTTATTGTTTACCCGAGGGGACCTGTGTGTGATGTACAGAAGTAGTCTCTGGATTTCTGAAGTTTCTAAATCAAAATATTGTAAGATCAAAACGTGAATAATAATCATCTCCCCATGTGTAAAAGGAAAGGTTCTGGCAGTGAACATTTGAATACATGGCTCTTCAAGTACTCTGTAAATAAAGTGAGTTGACTAAGTAAAGGTAGACTTGTTTAATGAATGAGTAATTCTTTAGTGGGCGTCAAAATAGATACAAGATACATTTTTAATAATCATAAATTAACAACAATATAGCTTATTGGTTCACCCCACAGTTTCACACTGGTAAGCCTTTCTATAGCCCCTGATCTGGGGTCAGATTAATGGAACAGTGAAAAATCACACTTGCATGTTCAAACAAGGCAGGGTGTATGAAATGTCCACCAACCACCAACAAGCAGAAACATGAAGTTACAGTGAACGCTTTGTAGTGGGGTGCGGTGCTGTTTACTGACAACAGAGGGAGGCATTGAGTCACCTGCAAACACTGCAAGCGTCTTTTTTTTTAATGAGAGCGTTGGCCTAACGTTCCAAGTGCTAAGGCCGTCTGTCTCGTTTAATTTTATTACAGTTAACTATAAAGATTGTTTGGCATGTGATTAAACGTAACAATTTTCACAGATTAATTTTGTGCCTGGTCCTAAAATATTCCCATATTCAGTTTAATTTTCTTCTCATTGATTTGGGCTATTATTATTTTATTTTAACAGCTTGTTGTGTCTGTGTCACTTGTTTCCATCACTCTGCGGTGTGGCCCAGGTTGAACATGCTTTATATGATTTCACAATCTTTTATGATGCAGGCAGCGTTTATATGGCAACAGTGAGTCATCCTGACTGGTATGCCCCTCTTTTAGACTAGAGAGATATTGCAGGAAACAATTGTCTCTGCTATCTGAAATAGGCTATCTGACAAACCATTAACCAGGAGTCTGTCTTTTGGGTACCTGTTATTGTCAGTAGGCTAGGCCATCCTACTTATGAATCTTATAAATCTGTTAGGCTTTTGGGATTCAGTTAGACCTGTCATGAAAGCTACTGTATGAGACCCACACATGTCATTTTTGTAATATGGCACCTTAACCCAATAAGGATAAGCTATCTCCAAGGGCACTGCAGAGTTCATTGACCAGGGGCAGTATGTTTTTAGTGTCCAGAACATACCTCTTTTGCCGACAAGCCTCATTTAAAACTGTGTTGACAATGGATACTCTTGTAAGTTAATAAATTATAGACTGTCACACATTTTAACAAGCGCTATTTATAGCCTCAAGTGAGTCTCAAATCAGTTACAATGGTAAATCATTAGTGATTTTCTGAAATTATGACCTACTTCACGCCAAAGCTTTATCCCACCGTCCAAAGACATGGCATGTGGTGAATCTAAATTGCCCTTAGTGAATGAACATGAGAGTAAATGGTTGGTTGTATATGCCCTGCAACTAATATACCATTGCCCACATTGTACCCCACCTAAGGCTCATAGTTGCCGGAATAGGCTCCAGTCGCTCATGGCGGTTTTTTTGTTTAGTTTTTTCTTACTGTATCGTGGTTCACCCCCAAAATGTATTGCAACAGACCATGATATAGAGCCTTGATCCTAAAGATAGCCCCTTCAGTGGCTGGACAGATCGGTTCTCTCTGTGATCGCTGACTGCAGGTGAACACATTCCTGTGGCATGCCTGTGATGTTGAGCGCAGAGGTGATGACAAACATCCTGTTTCAGATAGTCGCGTGTCAACGGCATCAGCACTTAGTGGAAACCAGAGATCAGCCTCGGCCAGTACATGGGGAAGATCATGTCAATTTTGTGGTTGTTGTGGGGGAACTGTGGAGATACTGAAGTCCACAAAGTCAAAGTGAATGTGACAAACATCATTCTTCCTCAGCATTTCTGACCATTCTAAGATAAGGGAAACTATCATTTTAGGTTTAGACCTGTTTAGACTTTGTTTGTATCTTGAAAGGAATTACTTTTAGTCCTGGTTTAGTGTCTTTAAAATATATATTCTTGAAGTTCTGGTTTAGTACTTTTTTAGACCTTTGTTCATCCTGCTTTAGAAGAGTTCTAGTCCTGGTTTAGCCAGGTTTGGCTTTGTGAGTTTGGCAGCTGCACAAGGTTGAAATATTAAGATTTGTCTTGTAACATCTGGACAGTAGTCCTAAGAATAAATACATATGATGTTAATATAATAATATATAATAATAATAAAGCTCCTCCTTGAACTGCTCTGTTCTAGCCTCCAATGCTGTATACAGGCATGGTTATGGACAGTTTTGCTTCATTTGGACTTTTATCCCTATAGACCCTTTAAAATATATGGAATGTTGAAAATTCCAGAATGGAGGCGACTGGAGCAAAAGTGAGTTAACCTTACAAAAAAGTATAAGAATATAAATATATAAAGAATATTTCTGAACATACAATTAAAAAAAACTATTGCGGTCTTCAACATTTCTGTAAAGACTGTGTCCAGTAAAACCTAAAAATCAAGATCTTTGCCTCCAGCCAAAAGTAATCTGTTACTATTGTGTACATTAAATAAACATACAATGTGAGGTACATTCACTAATGTTTCCTAACCAGGTGCTGACATCACCTACATGTAGAGTGGTTGGCTTAATTTGCAATATTTTGTGGTTAATTCTAATTTCTCCATTGAAAATGTATTATAGTCTTGCCTCCTACATTCCGGAATTTCGAACTTTCTGTTTACAAACTTTGAAAGGGTCTATACTCTCAGCCTTGCTTTACTTGAGGTGCGTGGAAACTGCGGCACCTTCACCGGTCCCATCCTCGGCTCTTATGTAACCAGCCATATTGCTCTCCCATATGTGAGAACAAACGTCAGCCAACCTAAAGGGAATCCCATCGTCGGTATCACTGACTCAAGATGACTTCCAGTTAAGTTCGAAAGGACATGCTGTATTACTGGATTTAGTTATACAACTCCTCTGCAGCAGGATACTTAAGAAGGCACGCCACCTGCTGTTGTAAATGCAAATGAGTGTCGAGCAATATTTCCATATTTTACAGTTGTTGTTTTTTGCAGGTTCATGCAGTGGGTTGTTTATCTAATATGATTAATTTGATTGTTTAAATTACCCCTGTGATGCAAGACTAAGGGAACTTACAAATCCAAATACAGTAAAAGTGTGAATAAAGCCACTGAACCTTTGAAGGCACATGACTGATGATCTTACGGCTTTGCATTTAGTGAACTGATATTTTTTAACCCTTCTCTCATTTTGTCCCACATTTGTGCTGTGGCCCCAGAATGGAGAGACATCTCATTTTTTTTATTTTCAAAATGTTGTGAAAACGTAGTAGTTCTCTTGAAAGCAGAGTTTTGTGTGCGCCAGAGAAGCCAGTGTGGTGCGTCATGTACAGAAGATAGGAAAATGCCATTCCAACCTGTGCCTATTAAACTGCTTTGTACTGCCTCACAGACTCTCTGCAGTGGTCAGCCCTGTCCGCCCTCTGTCTGGTACAGGATGCCATTTTGTCACAAGGTCAGAATGTCTTGTAACTTTGAAAGGACAACTGCCTGTGAGAAATAGATCATAATCTCAACACATTTTTAGGCATAGGTTAAGACTGCCATCAGTTTTGAGTACTTAAATGATTGAAGGGCATTGTATGTTATTGGATAGCTATTGGAGGAGAGGAAAGAAATCATTGTCCTTTTCCCCAAATATATTTTTTGCATTCCCTTATTATGACCAGTATCGCCATACATTCACATTCATATTCATATTCATATAGACCATTTCAAAGTTTGTAAATAGCATGTTCTAAATTCTGGAATGGAGGCAACTGGAGGCAAGACCATAATATATTTTTAATGGAGAATTAGCACAAATAATAATAATAATAATAATAATAATAATAATAATAATAATAATAATAATATTATGATCATAAAATTACAACCACTCTGCTACATGTAGGTAATGTCAGTGCCCGGTTAGGAAACCTGAGTGAATGTACCTCATATTAGTAACAGTTAGCATTTTGCATTTTGTCTGGTGGCAAAAGTTATGATTTTTAGCTTTTACTTTAAGTCCTCACAGAAATGTTGACGACCACAATAGTTTGTTCATTGTATGTTCAGAATTATTCGATCCCCTCACCACAAACCCTATTTTTTTTTTTCAAAGTGAATTAATTAATTATTCTGAAATTTTCAACATTCCATATGACAAACATAATAATAACCCTTTAATACAAAGCTCCATAGACATTTTTGTCTGCAGTGATGTGAGGTACCAGCAGGGATTCTTCTTTGACTCTTGTGACTCTGTCCATAACAGGAACAGACTGTGCCATCCTCTTCCACTTCCCTGAATTTTCTCTATATTAACAGCTGTTGTGGAGAAACAGAGAGGCCCCTAAAGTTAAGGACTGCCAGTCACTTTACAGGAAGCAGACACTTGTGAAGAAGTTTTGCCCATGTCTATTTGCAGGTTTTTGGAAGACCTGGGCAGCAACAGAACGGAGCACCCCGAGAGAACCCACAGTAACACAAGGAGGACATGAAGACTACACCCACAGAGCTCGTAGGCTACCAGCACGGAGCTCAAACCCACAATCTCCTCGACGTATAGTAGCAAGTGTCCCATTCAAGACAACCTTGATGTTCTTGATACCCATGCACAGTTCAGATGACTGCCTCAGAGACATACACACATGCTTTACTTTGCATCACTTGATCTTCCAACTGTACATCTGACCAACCCATTTCAATGAATTCATGTTACCTTTACTGTCCTCACCACAATATTTCGCTCTCACATACTTTCAATGGCACTAGGGCAACCATTCCTTTCTCCATCTCTTGAGCCATCATCCTGTTCAGTAGTAGCTGGAGGATTAGCTTATTGTGCATGTTTTAGGTTGATGTGTACTCACCACAAAATATACAAGATATTGCTGGATCTGGGAATTGAAAATGGGATCTTTTTGCTGTGAGTCCTAATGTGCTTAATTTGCAGTTTTTGTCTCAATAACTTTTAAAAGCAAATCTCTATTCTTCAGCCAATATCGCACGGAGCAATCTTTACAGCAGCTTAACTGATAGAGAAGCAGTAAAAACACAGACCCCACCCTCATTCAACATTCTTCACCCCTGCATGCCAACACCAATATAAGCCTTGTTGCAATCACCCGGGGGCAGCCGAAAATGACTTTTAAATCAGTATTCATGATTTTTTTTTAATTTGACAACAATTTCTAAAAGCCCCAAATATTCTGACTTCAAATATGTCCAGAAGAACACACCCTATTATCTCACACATGCAGTATAGACCATTTCAAAGTTTGTAAACAGAAAGTTTGGAAGCAACTGGAGGACCATAATACATTTTCAATGGAGAAATTACACAAAATATTGCAAATTAAGATGGATTTGGCAAATGACAACCACTCAATGTCAGAGCCTCGTTAGGTTTATTGAATGTACACATTAGTAACAGTTAGCATTTGGCTGGAGTAGAAATTCCTGATTTTTAGGTTTTACTCGACAAGTCCTTACAGAAATGTAAATGATGTTCAGAATTATTCCATCTCTCACCACAAACACTACTTTTTTGTAAAGTTAACTCACTTTTGCTCCAGTCGCCTCCATTCTGGAACTTTGAACATTCCAAATGACAAACATATAAAAGTGTCTATAGTAAAGTAGTAACACGGAGGTAGTCGAGCCAAAGCGTGTTGAATGTGAATAATTAACAGTACCCATTCACTGTGTTTCTTTATGGGCACAAATATAGGGCAAGGCCTACAAATAAATGGCATGTTAGTATTATGTCAATCGATAGTGTGATATCGGGAGGTTGACGTATTTGTTGTTTGAACAAGATGTGTGTGTGTGTGTGTGTGTGTGTGTGTGTGTGTGGCGGGGTCTTTCACAGCAGAGATTAGATTACAGCTGAGGAAATACTGTACAAATCGTGGGGAATTTCAACCACTCCGGTTCATTCAATCTGCATCTGTGACCTTTGACATTTTTGATAAAAAGCCGGATGACTTAAAAGGAATCATATCTTAGTGCATAGATAAAGGTAATTGGTTGGCTTATGCATAATTAGACCAGACTTGAACATAATTGTTAATACATAATACACTGCTGGCCACTTTATTAGGTATGTCCTGTACCTAATAAAGTGGCCTCACTGTGTTGCATGCCTTGGTTGTAACAAGAAGTACTTGAGTTACAATAGTTTTTAAATTAGCTCGCGCGAGTCTAGCCACTTCTTTGACAGTTCTGCTGCACACATTTTTGCTAATCGTTAAAACCATGGCATGCAGACTGCTTGTGATTCATATTGCAAACATCGCAAAGAGGACCTTCAACAGCAAACACTGATAAGGCAGCCATGGGCAATGTGCCAAAACAGGGCAATGGAAATAAATGGGCCAGGAAGCAATCTTTGTAGCCAGACATAATGAGCTGCTCATTCGGATTTTAAATAGTGTTGACAATCGATTAGATTTTTTTTTTGGTCAAATGAATCACACTTTTGGGTTGTGATTAATCACAATTATTTTTGGGGGTGATTTTTTCATGTATTTTTTTATTTGGGGCCCCAGATGGAGCTACCACCCCTAGCCCCATAAAGCTTCTATCGCTGCCCCTGCTCCAGTCGTACTGGTCGAGTCAGAAGTTTGGAGAGTGCAAACTGAATTTACTGCAAATACTTTAGCCAGGTCGTCTAGACTGAATTCTGTTGTTTTTGTGAAACTACAGCAGGTATATTCTGAGACACATGGTTTAAGACGGCGTATGTGTATAATGCCTATTCTTCTCAATTAATGCTGACAGCGCTCATTTTAAAGTATTTGGCCAAATTTTTTAACCATGTACAATTTCAGAGAATGGCTACTGGAAGTTTTCCTGATCCTTTTAAATGCATTGCCTCTTGAGTGCATTGAACAGTTATTACATATATTTGACTATAGTAATCCTAACATTTTAAACAACTTGCTATCAGTTTACCAATATCAGTTTATTATTTAAAAAAAAACATTTTTATAGTATTTTTTTATGTTCTATTGAGTTATGTGTTATCTATATGATTTTAGAATCGGAGATCATTCTGTTTGCATATTTTTTCATTTCACACAGTGTCCAATAAAGGGAGTTGTAATATTCATTTTGAGAGCTGTTTTCTCTTTGCTGTTGTATACTCACTTAAGTTGCCTTTGTCTTCCCCGGTCTCTCCCTCTCTTTCTCTTTGTCTGTATTCAGGTCACTTTGTCTTGCATAACAGCTCATTCATAAATCAGCACCATGCCTCTGACGCTGCACAGCTGCTGAGATGTAAAAAAAAAAAATGCATTTACACAGCCATTTCTGCTGCAGTGTGAATAGCTGCGTCATGGCACTAACATCATTCCACTTACTGTAACAGACCGATAAAAGCCTTTCATCTTCACATATTCTTGAGTTAGTGAGTGTTTAACAGGTATATTTTAAGACTGTCCTGAAGGTGTAGGAGCACAGGAATATGGCACCTTTGAAGGAAAGTTAGCCAATGTTAAACTCAATATAACCTTTCTGTGAGCTAGTGTTATATAATAGACTGCACTATAGCTTTGAGGAGCATTAGCAGCATTGTACAGAATTAAGATTAGAATTTCACGAAATAGTGCCCCCTTTAAGCAAGGCGTAAGTGCTCAGAGACGTTTTCAGTCACTGTTCCTTGTCATGACGAGTGGAAATTGGCAAAGTGTGAAGAAATACCATAAACTAAATGCAGTTAAAAATGATTCACTCAAGTGTTTATTTATGTGGTGTCACAGAATGCAAAACACTATTGTAGATCTGGATCACCGGCTGGATCCATCATCAAGTCTACATCAAGGAGTCTATCTGGGATTGACATGAAGAGACTGAAAGATTTGAGCAGCCTACAAAGTTGGACAGAATGGTGGAATGTGTGCAACTGGACAATTGACTGGATTTAGATGCTCCTTCAGAAAGCACCTTGCATACAAACAGTGTGACTTAAAACCAGCCTGAAAGATTAATGATGATTTATGATGGACTTTGCTAGATAGGTAGTGTGGTTAGGAACAGCTGCCACATCTGAATGGACGCCCGCTGTAATGTAAAAATATCATTTCAATTCAGGCTGTAGCTTTAATGGGCAATCACTGTCATTACAAACTTCATTACTCTCAAACCATTATGGCAGCTGTCACCAATATGCGCTTCATTGAATTAGCTTCGTTGTACAGCACAATTTACAGATCAGTTTGTTCTAGAAGCTTCTGTTTATTTGGGGCCGTTTTCTGACCTCTTAGTAAACGTGCATGTGCAAAGATATAAAATACACCATTAGCTTCTCTTCACTGTGGCCATAACGTTCTTGTCTGTTGCCCATAGCAGCCTTTTAATCAGTGACTGCTGCTGGTCCCAGTGGAAAACACCCCAAGGACAGGTCTGTGTGTCAAGATGTTTGTAAAGTAGGTAGACTGTCATAATTCTTATTTTACTTTAGTCCCTCCCCTGGCCTCTACAGCAACATCAAATCAGACTTTGTGAGTTATCACTTTGACCAACAGATGTCGAGTTTTACTTTAGTCCCTCCCCTGGCCT
>JAVQKC010163926.1:0-10542 GCA_036025475.1 Philypnodon macrostomus
AGACACACATAGAGCTCTATTAGCGTAAGGACCTCATCCATCAGTCCTGGACACATCTATAGCCTGTCCGTCCTGGGAGTGGATCCCTCTATCATGTGGTTTCTCTTTTTCCCCATAAATGTTTTTCCTGACCGCGATGGAGGGTCTAAGGAGAGGGGATGTCCTGGGACAGGCCTTTTTATTTGTGTTTATTGATGGTCTATTTACTTTGTTTATTGTTTATATACATCTCTTTCTGTGAAGCCCTCTACAAATGAAATTGAATTGGATGATCATGAACATTGTGATTGACTGCATTTGACATGAAGGAAAGCCATCATTACTTATTTTATTACTAAAAATGTGAATTATAGAATTATAAAAAGCCAGACACCACCATCGTGTCATGTGCTTAAGCATGTGTGAGGCTGGAGCTGATGAATGAAACGTGAGGTTACTGAGGGTTAATACCATAAGCTTTTCTCTCTGTCTTTACATTCAGATTTTTCTCACAGCATCAGCGATCATATGCTCTAAAGCGGCAATAATTGATTTTCTCCATCAAAACAAGTTCATCCCTTCAGCCTACCATTCGTTGCTGTAAAATGTTAAGTCATAGAGTACTGAGATTGGGAAAGATAGGCTTATACAGAGTGATTGCAAAGCCAGAATGCGTTAGACCAACAAACAAATCTAGATGCACATGGCCATGAGACTGGGCGGTGGATCAATATCCTGTTTGGACAAGTGAGACTACTCAACACGTGTGTCCAGCAGATTCGATGACAACTCAAAGACAACTCAAGTGGTGTGGGGATTATCGTTTCTATGCGTTTCCAACATGGAGGTGCACATGAACACTAAGTCGTCTGATCAAGTCGAATTTTCAAAGCAACATGAACTGCCCGAGTTTGTTACTGGCTAATTCAACATGGCCAAACTAACCAAACTAAACAATATATGGTTTTATTTAAGTTTTGTAATAATATCCATCCATCCATCTTCTTCCGCTTGTCCGAAACCGGGTTGCGCACCATGGTACCTCCCGCGGGGGGGTGGGTCCACGGGAGGGCCTGACAACATGTGCACGGGCGGGGACTCGAACCTTTACATAAATGTATTTACATATATACATTTTGTGCTAGCCGGGCCAAACATCCTATTTAGCTAAAACTGAATGATTTTGATTAGCTCTTCAGCATCATTTAGCACTGGTAACAACCTTGAATGTGTTTTGGGTCCATCAAAATTCTAGTTAGAATTCACTGGTTCGGCTGTAGATTTTACTTCTACTGCTCTGTACAATCTTGGAATCTCTCTCCCCTGATTCAGCATTATATTGCTCAAATCCTTCAGCTGCACTAAGTTGCCTGGTGACAGTTGCTATGACACTGTTAATATCATGTCTAGAGTTACAAACTTAGATAAAGTCATAATTATGGAAGATTAAAACTCCAATACAGGGTAAAGACCCGGTGTCAACATAACCGCCACACAATATAACCAGACCAGCACAGAGACCCATTTATCATACAGCAGTTGCTTAACAATCACCCAGAAAGTTCATGATCGAAAAAAAATAACAATGCTGATTATGTAAAACACGGGCCCGGTTCAATGTGAGAGATCCAGATCGTATGTGAAAATAGAGCATACACAGATAACTACGTAACTCCCACGCACCAGCTTTGTGCTCAACAGTGTGTTTTCTGACTGCTCCTGCCAAATCATTAGTACAACGTATGACTCAAACTGTGGCAACAAATTAAGACTGAATTTTCCCTTGATTAAAAACATCTCTACTTTAATAATAATGATAATAATAATGCTTTGGTTTTATATAACACTTTTCATGACAGTTGCATTATTCATTCACTCTCCATATCCAGTGGTGGTAAGCTACTTGTAGCCACAGCTGCCCTGGGGCAGTCTGACAGAAGCGTGGCTGCCATTCTGTGCCTACGACCCCTCCAACCACCACCAAACACCAATCACACAACCACATTCATTTATAAGCAATGTGGGTTAAGTGAATGTTCACTTTGTTCAAAAACTTTAATAAAACAGCATTATTGGACATTGGCTTTTGTTTTAGGTCTTGCTTCTTACAAAACCAAACAGCCAAAGACCTAAATGTGTGTAGAATATGCATTGTTTTTGAGACTCCACTCAAACCCAGTCTATAGAGTTTACTGCTCAGTGTGAGAGAGCGTTGTCTGAAAGGCAAATGTAATGTGGTCTCGTGCCTGGTCGAGGTAGGGGTCAGAGAAAGTATGTGTGTCACCAGAGAAATGTCTCCAACGCATTAGCTCAGACATGCTCAGATTCTTCTGTGACACCGCTGCACGCTCACCTCGACGACCGAGCTGACAGGGCCTCTCGGAGAACTGCTCTTCTTCTTCTACAACCACTGTAAACATAAAATGACCGTGTGACTCAAAGAGCTGATGTTAGTGTGAGAGACATGTTGTATTTAAGCAAAAATAATTCTTCAGTCAATAGTACAGAAGTCATCTGAGAAAAAAATAGACTTTGACACTCTCTGTTTGCTGTATTATAGGAGTTTTTGTTTTAGAGCCTGGGTCACATTTTTCACATGCTTCCACAGAGCTAGAATCTATCGGGAATAATGTGCGGGAACTGATGTTTTATTACCTTATTCACAGCTATTTCTATTTTTTTATTTCAAAATATTACAAGCCAACTCCAGACTGCTGCTTGTTATTCTCTTCCTCATTTTTGGATGTATGTGGCAGTGTGAGACCGTGATAGAGGGAAGGAGAAAAAGAAGGAGGGAGAGCGCCTCAGTTTTTTTCTCAGTTTAAAAAAATCAAGTAGTACAGCTTAAAGTTACTTACCATTCACTGATCCATCCATACTACAGCTACAGTTGAGCAGCTCATGAGTCACACAGGGACGGTCTGTGAGGCTGAACAGATCCCGCAGTTCACTGGTAGAGAAACTGGTGTGCTCTGCCCCTTTGCCCAAGTCCACAACTGTCCCAGAAAGCCCCTGTTTGGACACCTGTCTTTGAAAGATACGCTCCTCTATGGTGCCTGAGTATGAAGCACAGAGGAGATCGAAACCTGAACAATTTCTGAATTTGTATCTATATTTAGCTAATTTAATTACTTTTTTAACCTACTTTGCAAATCCCTTAAAAATGCTGACCAAATACAGATATAAACTCATCAAACATAGAACTGTCTATTCATGTTCATGTATGTGTATTTATGGTACACGTCTTTCATCTTAATTTTCCCCTGTGGGGGTCTGTGGCCATGAAGTTTATTTTCAGAGCAATTACAACTTTCTGTAGATAAATGTTCCCTCTGTATTCATTTGAAGGGGTTGATAAAATGCCAATGTTTTTAATAGCTCCCTCTTGTATAATTCTGTACATATGGAATAGTGTATTTGATTGCTTTGAAAATATTGACACATGTATTCTACATTTTTAACCGTCTTACCTGAAGTTAGGAGACGGTAGATGTGCACAGTCTTTCTCTGTCCATCTCTCCAAACCCTGGCCATGGCCTACGCAAGTACAGAAAACAGTGTCACCTAAGCCATACAGTTGATATGTCAGCATACAGCACCATCTAGTGGACAAGCACGCTTGCGCACACTTGCTGCTGGCAATTTATTTTACCTGTATGTCATTGGCAGGGTTCCAGTCAATGTCATAAAGCACGAGATGAGACGCACCAATGAGGTTGAGCCCCACCCCACCTGCTTTAGAGCTCAACAGAAAGAGGAAGTTCTTTGAATAGGGGCTGTTGAAGCTGTCCACTAGACGCTGCCTCTGATTAGTGGGAGTTTGTCCATCCAGGCGACAGAAAGAGTAATTCATGTGGACGCAGAGTTCCTCAAGCATGTCCAGTGTCTGAGTGTAGTTGGACACCACAACAACCCTGTGGAGAAACATTATGTTCATATGCTGTATTTAAAACACAAGTATATTCATAGGCAATATAATAATTAATAAGCAATAATAATAGGTTCATTTGCATGATACTCACCTGTCTGATGGGCTGATTTGTCTGATAGCAGCCAAAAGATCAGAAAGAACTTGCAATTTGCCAGAATCAGTCACAGTCAATCCTCCTGAGGTATAAGACTCAGGGAAAAGGTCGGCCAAACCTTCATAAATGGAACTATCAATCGATTCATATTTAGTTTTTTGCTGCAGAAACAACCCCAGTTCAGTCAGTTTTGATTTTTTTGAGACTGTTATCTAATAATGAAGCATGTTACCTTGACAGTATTGTGGAGTAGTCCCGGATGGTTGCAGAGCTTTTTCAGGGCTGTGATGCAGGCCAGGTGAGCGTGAGTTTGGGTATCGTCCAGAATACAAGATCTGAACACTCTATGACACAGAAGATGTTTATATAAATCCCGCTGCAGTGCTGAGGGGCTACAGAACAGGGTCCAGTCCAGACGAGGAGGCAGGTAGCGGTTGATAATCTCTTGTGTTCGCCTCAGAATAAACATGCCAGTAAGACGAGACAGTTCTGCCGCTCGCTCTTCTCCCAGAACTCTTTCATCCTAAAGACAAGAAATCGATTAGTATTATCAGAAAAATGGTTCACTTATTTATATAAAAAAAAACATTAAAAAAACTATGCCTCTGAGCAGGAGGGCTGTCTAGAATGAAGAATAGGCTCTTCATAAACTTTTCTGTAAGCAGTAGATGACCCAAGTATCCCTGGATTAACAAAATCAATAATGGCGTAAAATTCCTGCAGGTCATTTTGTACCGGGGTGCCTTTTCAAAAACAAAGAATAATTAGAAAATAATAACGAATATAAAACAGTAAGCAATAAATAGCATATGTTTTTACCTGTAAGTATGACCCTGCGCTGACAGCTTAGGCTGCTCAAAGCTGAAGATGTTTTGATGGTGCTGTTCTTTAATCTATGGCCCTCATCACAGATTATGAGACCAAATTCCACCTTCTGCACCTGACAAATGTAAACAAATTATAATTATAATAAAACATAAATGCAGTCAATGTTGACACAAAATAGTCAGATACACAAAATTACCTGCTCAAGACAACGCAACAACATTTCATAACTGATGACCAAAACGCTATGTAGAGGAGAGGCGAGAAAATGCTCTATCCGGTGGTCCTGCAGTTTTAACAATACATATATAAAATAAGACTTGAACAATTGAATGCAGAATGCCATGCTTTCTCTGACCTGATCCACTGTGAATACATTGATCCTCTCGCGACCCAGCCACTTGTTGAACTCTGCGCCCCAGTTCTGCACAAGGCTGCCAGGAGTAACTACAAGGACACGCTTCAGCACCGCTTTGCCTCCATATGGTCCTTGTTTAAGTAACGTCCAGGTCAAGGCCACACTCTGAAGAGTCTTCCCTAGGCCCATTTCATCAGCCAGTATTGCCCCATATCGACTAATGGCTCTGAAACAACATGAAAAAAAAAAAACAGTGTGGAAAAGTGTATCATACAAGTCCCAACGTATTCACAATCCAAAAGACTCCGCATAATCCAAAGTGACTTAAAAGCTGTATGTATTTTTTTCTTGTAAATGAGCTAAAATAATTACTCAGCCAATAGTATGGCATAAAATAAGTCATCTGAGAAGAAATGACTTACTTATGTGGGCTGTATTTTGTATCTATTACCTATCCAGAACTAGAATCTATCAGGACAAATGTGAAGGGGCTGATATTTGATTCAGAAATATAATGTAATATTACCTTATTCACAGCTATTGTTTTTTGTTCAATGTATTAAAAGTCAACTCCAGACGGTTGCTCTTTATTCTCATACTTCCTGGTTTGTGAACACTTACGAGGCAGTGTGTGCTTGCTTTATGTGCGAGACAGTGGGAGGGATTCAGGGAGAATCAGGGGAGACGGAGGGGAGTGCATCATTCAAACCCAGACATTTTTTTTGCACAGTTTCATAAAATCAGGTAGTGCAGCTTCAAAATAATACTTTATAATACCTCATTCCCATGACACATTCATACAGAAACAGTACGCCATCTCTCTGGTGTGGCCGGAGATGTGCGGTGAGGTGTGGGTCGACAACAACGTCCACAAGAGGAAAACCGGATTTGTTGTTAGACCACTGGTGGCTGGGAGATGGGCGAGGCATTACCAGGGCTCCTAAGATGAAGTGAAAAATATGGATGGAAGAATAAAAAATACATCAAAAACATCATAACCAAATATGGGTGTGTGATATGGTGACAAATGATTCATGAGATGCAGTTATGACAATCTGCTAATCTGGGAAGGTTGTTGAATTGTGCTACATTGTATTAATTATATCGGCGAAACAATGATATTATGGTCTCACGTCCTCAAAACGTCACGTCACGATAACTCAAAAACAAATTGCCGGATCAGTTTCAACATTTGCACACAGGTACATATCATAAAGACGCCAAACTGTATCGATTTGTGTACATCTACAATGAAAATTAATTAAGTAATTCATTAATTACGGGCCAAAACTGTGAACGCAATAACTCAAAAAGTCTTTGCTGGATCTTTTGCACACAGGTACATATCATGAAGATGCAGAACTGGATTGAGTTTGGTACATCTTCGATTAATGACAATTAAGTAATTCACTAATTAATGTTTTGATGAAACTTGGTACAGTGATTCTCCACAGTGTACCCAACATAAAATATTATTATGACCCCACCCTACAACAAACAGGAAGTCGGCCATTTCAAACCTGAAATACCTAATTACCCCCCGGCCCTGAACACATTTGACCAATATGATGGCAGTTACCTCTATAGCGCTCCCTATAGACTGAAAGAACAATGTAGTTTTAGGGAAATTAACAGAATTTGGCAAAAACATCCTTCACAAACACCCAGACAAATCAAAAAAGTCATATAGACCCTTCCCATGTTTGTCATGGTTTGGGGGCAGGGCCTATTAATTGCTCATTAACAATATTAAAACCCTTAGAAATCACACAATGTCTGTATGGGGGCGTTTCGCCGATATACATCGCCTAGTTTTAACTTAAGCAAGTGTTCAGGTGCTGATATGTCTTACAATTTTTGATAACCAACCAAAACTTTTAGAAATGCATGGAAAAGCTTAGAGTGCTGAGTATGTGGTCATTATATTTTATTTCTGGTAGCCTATTATAACGGACCATACATTTAGACTTTAAATCATCAAAAAGGTCCACAAGTGTACCATAATTGCTTCTTTATGTTGGTGGATTTCTACATCAGATGCCGGGACCTCTTCGAGTCCACGGATCATTGGTTTCCCAGCTCTGTGTTACTGCTCAGCCAGCCGTAGCGACTTAGCACCTCATCATTGTGCCGGATGGGCCGTAGTTTTCCACCAGTTTAAATGATCTAATGGAAGGATCGGCGCTCTAAGCCGTACAGGGAGGTCAATGGTCAGGCGGGATAATAGCAGCGGAGTGGGTGCTTCTTCATGTGTGTCCAGAGGTCTTATTTTTGAGCCTAATTGGTATTTTCGGCTTTGTTTTGAGTTAGATTTGTGGTGTACCTCTTCATCGACTAAAGCCCTTGCCTTGTGTTACTACTGCTAATATATAATAAGGTCTAGGATAGACTTTTATAAGGGGTTATGGGATCTAGATCGCAACAATACAAGCTATAAATAGTATTATTTTATAGTGTTTTTGATGTATGCTGGATAGGTAAACAGAAGTACACAGGTTTACTTTGCCACATTAGATACACTTTTACGTTTAAAGCAGCAGTATCTGATATGTTTACTTTGTATTTGACCCCCAAAAATACAGTCAATAGAACAGCATAAAGAAGTCATCTGAGAAAAAAAATTAGACTCTGAGACCCTCTGTGGGCTGTATTATAAGGGTTTAAAATGAGACTCTGAGACCCTCTGTGGGCTGTATTATAAGGGTTTAAAATGAGACTCCGAGACCCTCTGTGAGCTGTATTATAAGGGTTTAAAATCAGACTCTGAGACCCTCTGAGGGCTGGATAATAAGGGTTTAAAATTAGACTAACCCTATATATATCTATATATATAGATATATATAGGGTCTCAAGAGTATCATTTGTTTACCTGTTAATTCTTTTTATTTTAGGAAACTTACCAACTACACCTTTAAGTGGAATTCCTCTCTTTTGTGCTAAATATCATTTGAAACATTTTGATCAATTCTACTTTTAAAATCTTCCAGCCCATCATGAAGCTCATCCCAACAACCAGTGAAGCAACCATTCATTTCAATTAAAAACACTTTTCTCCACCTTTCTCAAAACCTTCTTGATCCTGGCTTCACATCAGTTCTCCTATTTCGCTATGATTGGACCTGAGTCTCCACGCATACCAGAGCACCCACCAAGTAACCTTCTTCCCCCAGAAAGACTTTATAGTCATTATTTTCAATTCAATATGATAACTATGGTGAATATTGTTTTTGCATATACTAGCATATATGATTCTCAAACTGTGGTATGGGTAGCACTGGTGGTACGTGGGTTTAGTCCTGGTTTAGACCTGATTTATACTAGTCCTGGTTTAGACCTGATTCAGAACTAGTTGAGTCCTGATTTAGTCCTGGTCTAGACCTAGTTTAGACGTCCCAAGGGTGCAATGGTCACTGAGTGTGAGAGCCTGTTATTGTACATTTAGACCAGGTTTAGTCCTGGATTACAACTGGTTTAGGTCTTGGTTTGGATGTGGTTTGCTTTAATTAAAACGGTACTGGTGGGGGTTGGGCCTACACCAGCAGCTATGGGCCTTAGGCGGGGATTGACCCTAAGATTTAGAGTATGTACAGTTTAGGCCATGTACTGTAAGCAGGCATGGTTCTTGATGTATTTGTGCAGTATTTGGTCAGTGGAGCTCACAGTGACCATCTGGCCCTGAGAACCCCCCTTTAGAGACCCCTTACACTCCCATAGATCTCCCGTCTGGACCCCTGACCAATGCCCCATTACTGATGCTTTGTCACTCTCCAGAGATGGATCAATTAGACCAAGAGATAAGTAATGACAGGCCTACGCTGTCGTACCCGACAGTAAGGTGTATATCGGACAAACGGCCCCATACGTCTGCCACAACTGTCACCAACGGCCACCTTAATCAGACATTGTGTGATTTCCAAGGGTTTTTATATTGTTAATGAGAAATTAAGAGGCCTCGCCCCCAAACCATGACAAACATGATGTTTGTGAAGGATGTTTTTGTCAAATTTTGTTAATTTCCTTAAATCTACATTCTTCTTTCAGTCTATAGGGGGCACTATAGAGGTAACTGCAATGCCATTCAAAGACATGTGTGTAATAGAAAAAGGTCCAAATTGCCCCTATGAATGAACATGAAAGCAAATGGTCTATCTGAGTGTTAGCCCTGCAACTAATTGTCCACTGCCCATAGATGCTAGGGTAAGCTCCAGTCAGTGTTTTGTGGTGATAGGGGGCTATACAAATCAAATTGATTTGAAGCACTGCTGGGACCCTGCCCCTCCACACTGTCCTATGATAGTGTCCTGAAGAGAAACACTCACCCCTTCACTCCTCCAAACATATTATTGCAAATTTCTTTATTTTTGTGTTGTTAAACCTGGGTTAAAGTTTCTTTGATTGAACAATAACGAAGTTAGTAATTTTGGTTGATTTTTAGTGTATTACCTCCCTCTTGCGTTCATTTTATGTTAGTCCACTTCTCTTTCACTTCCTCCTTTGTTCTTTGTCTGGTTAGGTCAGTTGTTCAGTTCAGTTCTTATATAATAATAATAATAATAATAATAATAATAATAATAATAATAATACTAATAATAATAATAATAATAATAATAATAATAATAATAACAATAATAATAATAATAATAATAAATATTCCCTCCCGTGGACCCACCACCTGCGGGAGGTACCCTTAAAAAAGGGCTGGTGCAATGTGGATCAGGCAGTGGTCGAAGGCCGGAGTTCCCTGCTTAGACTGCTGCCTCCGCGACCCGGTTTCGGACAAGCGGAAGAAAATGGATGGATGGATAATAAATATTTGACTTTATTAAAAAAGTATTTTGTTCACATTTTAGCACCTTTGTCCTTCGTTGTTTGGTCCACTACATCTTGTAGGATGGACTGTTGATCAGGATCAGTCTCTTTTAAGCACAACATATAACGAATCAAATGTAGCCTACAAGAAAACCTTAAATATGCACAATAACAAAAGCATGTAAGCCTTCAGTGATTTTGTTTAAACAATTTGATATCAATATGGAATCTTTTGTTAAAACTTATATTAACTTATATCGGATCTTCATCTCCAGATCTGAGCCAGGATCTTAGTCAGAATGGAGGTTTAAATGCCAATTTTTAACTGAACAAAAGTGTTTTATTTTTAGGTTAGGCGGACTACAATTGGGCTTCAAATATTACCTGTGCTGTTGTCCCTGACAGCAAGGTGTATATCGGCGAAACAGCCCCATACGTCTGCCCCATACGTCTGCTACAACTGTCACCAACGGGCACCTTAATCACTTTTTTGATTTGTCTGGATGTTTGTGAAGAATGTTTTTGCCAAATTTAGAAAATTCCCTA